>PVIY010018204.1:0-13781 GCA_004026745.1 Myrmecophaga tridactyla | reverse complement strand
AAAGCCCCACTTGTATTTCAAGGTCTATCATCCCTCAAAGTTCTCCTTAATAATTTTTTTTTGGAGGGGAAATTAAGTGTTGGCTTCTCCATCTTTCCATGATGTTTCCTCAAAATTTTCTTAAAACTTGTATTTTTTTCATGTTTAATATAATTTGTATATATATTTGTTTCTTCTAATAGACTATGCTCTGAAGATTTTGAGTGTACTTAACACAGTGGTAGATGAGCTCAAAAAATACACAAGTAAATGTATGAATGCTTTCTAATCTATATAAATCCAGTGAAAAGTAATGGCGTTTTGAAATATAAAATATGGGACAGGAAACATGCATACATTTTTTCAAAATCACATGATAAGAAACTTAAAAATTGTTAACTGACATTGGCTTATTAGTTATACATTTACAATAATCTAAATAAATTCATTATAAACAAAATTAATTTATTGGTTGAAAAATTAAGAACATATTTCAAGTGAGTGTGAATTAAGCTCATTTTGTATCAGGTTATTCACATATTCCTGTTATAAGTTAGAAATCATGTAAAATGTCTGAGCATCACCTAGAAAATTTTTCTGTGTCGCTCCATCTCTCCATTTTGAACATTCATTTCTTTATGGCCCCGCTTATTTCAGTCCTATTAGGGTTTCTGGCATTTTCTTCCTCTCTGTTTAAGCCCTTCATGTCCACAGCTCTGGGATGGCCTATTCTCATTGGCTTTTCCTTTAGAGGTATCCCCTTGTGTCCACACACTGCAATGTCTTATCATAGAATATAAATATGAATATGTGTGTGTTTATGTGCAAGTATATACAATATTTGTCTTCTACATTTCCACCTATTCTTTTTATTTTGATTATTTATTATTATTGCTATGCCAACCTGCCATGCAATTGGCAAAGTGCTACTTAGACAATGGTAATCTTTCAACACAAACCTCAGATAGCACTCTTCAGAAGACCATCTCCAACCTAACCTAGTGCTCCCCTGGTGGTGGGGCTCTATCTTATAATTCTATTTTAATATTTATCACTTCATTATGCATTGCATACCTGACTCTACTACTTGGAGATTCTGAATCCTTGGAGCATAGAAACTCCTTTTATTCACTTTCAATTTGCATATCTCTTAATGTTATTAAAATCCCCAGGACAAAGTCACCAGCACTTATCTGTCTGTGGAATGATGGCCTGAAAAAATGAAGGGTTTGATACATCTAAATGACTAGACTTCAAATTGGAAAACAACTGCTTATTCTTTGTCGTGACAATTGTTCCTGTATTAGTCAGGATTCTCCAGGGAAACAGAATTGAGAGATTTTATATATAAATATTATGGCATTTATCAGAGGAATTGCTTAACATGGTGTATTGATTTGAAGCTCTAGGTACTCCATAAAAACTTGTTCTTCAATGTAGTCCATTCCTGTGAGTGCGAATCCATTGTGAGTAGGTCCTTTGGATGAAGTTGCTTCAGTTCAGGTGTGGCCCCACTCAAGCAGGATGGATCTCAACTAGGATTACCGTGGTTCTGAATATGGAGAATGAAATTCACAGAGAGAGAAAGCCACAGAAGGCAAGAAGCTACGTCAGAGGAACCCAGAGCGGAGGTGAGAGTGGAGGAGATGCGGCCGCGTGCTTTGCCCCCTGACGGAGGAGCCAAGCCCCAGAACACCACAGTCTTCAGGAAAAAGACAGTTTCTCCTTAGGCCTCTAATGCCAGCTTTCTTTCAGCCTCAAAACCATAAGTTAATACATTCCCATGGTTTAAGCCAAACCATTTCATGGCATTTACTTAAGCAGCCTGGGAAACTAAAATATATGACCATAGGGATTGGCCAATCTGAATTCTGAAGGGCAGAGTGAAAGTTGGGGACTCCTATGAAGGTTTTGATGAATTCCCCAGGAGACACTGACTGGCTGAAGTAGAGATGGAAATTTTTCCTTCTGAGGACTGAAATCTTCAGTTCTCCTTTTAAGGCCATTAACAGATTTGATGAGAACTCTCTCCTTGCTGAAGTCAATCTCCTTTGTTGATTGTAGATGTAATCAGTCATACAGGGAATCAACTAATTAATGATTCAGATCCATGAAATAAAATACCTTCACAGTAACAATCAGGTCTGTGCTTTCTTGATCAAACATGGAACCCCAAGTCAACACATGAACATAACCACCACAGATCCAGAAATCCCAAGTGGCTAATTCATTTTTGGGAAACAGGTGGGAAAATGCAATTGCTTTCATGCAATGGCTGACTAATATTTCGAAATAATTGTGGCTTTATGATTCCCTCATGATGGGGGTGGATGGTTTGTTAGGGAAAGCATTTCGGACTTTTTCAAACTGGTATGCTTAAGTGGTACAGCTCCTGCATCTGATTTGGACAAATGGAATTTGACTCTGCAGAAGGCTTTCCTCTTTAGGCTGGGGTCACTTTGGTGAGACTGGTTGGTCATGCAGACAGTAGGCAAATGTGACAGACCAGTATTTTTAAGTGTTAGTTAGTAATATAAATTGGGCACATTTTTTAATCAGAGTGTTTTTATGCAGAGTCACAATTGGATTGAAAGTACCCTTTGCCTGAGATCATCTTTGGGCTTAAAAGATGTTCATAAAGACCCCAAACAGTTCACAGGAAGAGTGGACTTCTCATTAGAAAAAAATGTTTGATTAGAAATGGACCAGGTTTGGTATCATGTAATCTGAATTGGACTCTTGGACTCCCGTGTGATGTCATTTAAGATGGGACTAAACCCAACATGGGAAGTGTCCCACTGTGATGGTTTTGCTCAGGCTATGGGGTTCAGATTTCTTGTAGAAGTATGAAGGGGGATCCCACTGAAAGACGTGAATGTCCCACTTTCATCATCCAGAGACAGAAACGGAGATGGACTTCTAGGTAGGGAAGGAGTTTCTTCCATATTCTATGGCTCACGGGTGGTGCCGCATGGGTGGAAGGTATGGTGATGAGGCCTGAGGTGTCCCCTACTTGGAGGCTGCTGAGAAATGTGCAATGGGCTCTAGGTCAGCGAGCAGCCAGGAGGTGTAAGCTGTTTTTTTATGTGAGGTCTTCCCCAACCCTCTAGCAAGGTCTTTACCACAGTGATCTTCAAGTGAGCTATATTGTGGGAAACAAGATGGTAGAGGATTCTGTTTCACAACCTGAAGTTAGAGGATGAGGGGCCAGCCAGAGCAAAGGAAGTTCAGCATGCCCAGAAGATCATGAACATCCCCTAAGGCATTACCAGCAGCAACAGAAGTACACAGACGAGAAGCGTTGAAGGGCAAGCATTGCGGTAACACATATGAGAGTAGAAGTGAGGCAATTCCACACCCAATGCTCAGCAACACTTAGCAGTGAGCTGAACTCCAGTAAATACGGATGGCTATGTTATATGCCATGATGCTTTGGGTATACAAGGAAGTGAAATATTATTTTGTAGACACCAGCTATTGAGGTTACACAGTTACATTATTTAGTACATACCCTTGAGTAAAGGTCCTCAGTTTTATGATATTGTCGTTGAGATTTAGATTCGCTTTAAGTATATGAAATACTATGCCACCATTTATTAAGAGTTATTCCAAGGAAGTAATTCAGCTACTGGAAAAATCTGGTTTATGCTCTGGCCAGAAGAATTTTGCTTTGTAGTAAAGGTTCTCTCTTCCACACATGCATTTGTATACCATGCTTTAGGATGATGTGGGAGCAACCTTTTCCATGCATGTCTGCTGATGATCTGCTAAGCAAACAAATCTGCTGACCCTGAACTAGATATAGAGCCGGAGAGGAAAGGTGTTTCCCTTTTGCTTCTGACATGATAATGCAAATGAGAAAACTGGATTTCTTTAATGCAGCTCAAAATGCCACATATCAACATACTATCAAGTGAAAAATCTCTTTTATGTTACATTCTGAAAAAAGTTATCCATGTGGAAATAAAATGTGCTTAGAGTTAGAAAAAGAAAATAAATGTAACTAAATTTTTTCCCAAGGATGCAGCACAGTTTCCAAGTAGTCATTACAATTGTAGAATTGATGATATTAATCTTTGAAGAGAATACTAAAAATATAATTAAGGTGAACTGACTTTAATATGACATTAACATGGTTTGCCTTTGAAATGGGTAACTTTTCAATACCTTTGATTTTTTATGACAAAAAAATCACTGCTTTCAAATACAAGAGTGCTGTGAAGATCAAATAACTAAGCATTAGTAAAAAGAAATTCATTTTAAGTAGTTCTAAGGTCTAATATTCTACTGGTTTCCCTCAGGCATTGCATCTGTGTGTGGATTTGAGTTTTATTGAGCTAAAGGGAATAATGCTCTGTAAGTATAGCTACTTAGATTTATAAAAGGTGCTTATAAAACAGAAAGGAGATTCCAAGAAATTACGCACATTGTGAAACTATAAACAAAAATAACTTAATTATAAAGCCATTCCGGTGGACATTTTCTAACATTTGTCTATCTTACCTATATTTTCCCTGATTTTTCTTTTTTTTTTTTAGATTTTTTTTTGGAGAAAAAAATGTAAATGATGGCAAAACTAAGAAAAGTATAGGGAGTAAGGAACAGATCACACTGGAGGAGAGTTAAAGCAGGAGGAAACTTATACTAACAGAATGGAAAAATTGAAGAGGGAGGAGAGGACACAAAGAATTTCCAAATATAAATAAATAAATAAATAAGCCATTAACTAAATAAGAATGAGTATTCTTTTTGTTCATTTACAAAATTGCACAATTCATACTGACTTTCAGAGGGAGAAAAAATCTTCAAAATGGATCTAGCCTCTTAGCTTTCTTTAAGCAGAAATGCACTTACATGGTAGCTCACCCAGCTGTCTTCCTTTTCCTTAAGCATCTTTAGAAGGCAAACAAACAAGCATTCTTGGGGACCTGTTTAAGTTTTTCACTTTTTTTTGAAAAGAGTGGGGGGTTTTTGGAGAGTGTTCCTTCTTACACCCACCAAAAAGGGCAGACATGTCTATTGCAAAACATTTAGGAACAGAAGTAAGTAAAACATCACAATGTCCAAAGGGGAGGTTTTTTTTTTATTATTCTACATTTTCCCCTAAATTTGAATCTTTGCCACTTAAAATGAGGTCCATGGACTGGTGATATGAGCATCACCTAAGAGCTTATTAGAAATGCAGAATTTCAGGCTCCTCCCCACAACTACTCAACTCAAAGCTGCTTTTTTTACAGGATTACCGTGATTTCCATGTTCACTAATGTTTGAGAGGCACTAGTCTAAATAACTATTACAAGAGATAAATTGAGTTTGTTTATATTGTATTTCTGACAACTTTTACTTTGTGGGATATTAGTAAAATGGGATGGTCTTAAATTGTACTTTTACTAGTTAATACTAGGACTCTCGGGCAGGCCACGGTGGCTCAGCAGGCAGAGTTCTCGCCTATCATGCCAGAGACCCAGGTTCAATTCCCAGTGTCTACTGATGCAAAAAATAAAAATAAAATAAAAAATACTAGGACTCTAATTGGAGAAATGTACAGCATTAAAGAAACAGAATTCAAAGTAAAGAAAAGCAAATACTCTCACATTTAAACTGTACTGCAACAGAAATTCTGTCTTTAGCACTCATCCTCATATCATGAAACAGGAACACTTAGCAGGTTTTCTATATGACAAAACAGGAAACTTTGACAGTGTGGTACTAGGTCCAAGAATTTGAATTTCATGATAATAAGGAATCACACAGTCAATGCCCTGTGGCACTTCACCTTACCTTTTTTTTTAATTAATTTTTTTTTAAATAAAACAAACACAAACATTTTTAACTTTTGATCATTCTGTTCTACATATATAATCAGCAATTCACAATATCATCACATAGTTGCATATTCATCATCATGATCATTTCTTAGAACATTTGCATCAATTCAGAAATAAAGAAATAAAAAGATAACAGAAAAAAAATTCATACATACCATACCCCTTACCCCTCCCCTCCCTTTCATTGATCACTAGCATTTCAATCTAATTTTTTTTAACATTTGTTCCCCCATTATTTATTTTTATTCCATATGTTTTACTCATCTGTTGATAAGGTAGATAAAAGGAGCATCAGACACAAGGTTTTCACAATCACACAGTCACACTGTGAAAGCTATATCATTATTCAATCATCCTCAAGAAGCATGGCTACTGGAACACAGCTCTCCATTTTCAGGCAGTTCCCTCCAGCCTCTCCATTACATCTTGACTAACAAGGTGGTATCTATTTAATGCATAAGAGTAACCTCCAGGATAAACTCTCACTCTGTTTGGAATCTCTCAGCCATTGACACATTTATTTTGTCTCAATTTGCTCTTCCCCTTTTTGGTCGAGAAGGTTTTCTCAATCCCTTGATGCTGAGTCTCAGCTCAACTGAGGATTTCTGTCCCACGTTGCCAGGAAAGTCCACACCTCTGGGAGTCATGTCCCACATAGACAGGAGGAGGGCAGTGAGTTTGCTTATTATGCTGGCTGGAGAGAGAGAGGCCACATCTGAGCAACAAAAGAGGTTCTCTTGGGGTGACTCTTAGGCCTAATTTTAAGTAGGCTTGACCTATCCTTTGTGGGGTTAAGTTTCATAAGAACAAACCCCAAGATTGAGGGCTCAGCCTATAGATTTGATTGTCCACACTGCTTGACTTCACCTTACCTTGATGAGACTGATTGGAGTTATTCTTTAAAGAAATCATTACTTTTAGAATTTCTGACATGTTTTCTCAGAAAATGTTAAGGGTCATTTCATCTTCTCAAAAAAAAAAATCAACATTCAATAAATCACAGACATGTTATTCTATTTCATTTTCCTCCATGGTAGGCAGAGATAAAACCAAAGGTTTAACCTGGGATTTGTTGAGACACTAGAATAATTGGCTGAGAGCCAAGGTTCTGGAGAAGATTTAGAGATGCTACACCGATATTTTAGTTCCACCAATGAGGCAGAGAAGGCAGGGAAGTAAGTGACATGTTCAACATGGTGAATAGGGGCCCCAGGTAAAAACCTGGGACCCTTAACTTAAAGGGTTTCATATTCCATTATATTTTTGCCATGTTTTGTGGAGTGATTAAAAATTCATATAGAGGGTGCAAGGGTAGTTCAGTGGTAGAATTCTCATCTGCCATGCAGGAGACCCCGGTTTGATTCCTGGCCCATCATTTCCCCCCAAAACAAACAAACAAAAAACCAAACAAACAAAAATTCAACAAGTGGTGCTGTAATAACAGGATACTCACACGGAGAAAGAATGAAATATGACTTCTACCATACAGCATTAAAAAAAAAAAAAGAAAAACAATCCATTCAGTGACATTTGGGGAATGGATTTTATGATTTCTAGCAAGATAGTAAAAATATGCATCTTGCCTCAAATAATTCTTTTGTTTTTACTCCTGCTCAATAATTTTCCCTTCATATGCCAAGCATCGAGCATGACGTTGGAATATTGTGAGAAAAAGACGTTTTGGGAAATCTCCCATTTAGAATTCTGGTGTTCCATCAACTTCTTTTCTTGGGCAACTTGGTTCTCACTCTGTTTAGTCTTGCTAAAGAAATAAAATGCCACCTATGTATTGTTACCACTTAGCTCTATATTTCAAGATCACATCTCTATTAGTACACCGAAATTCATAATTGTGATGGGGCATTACCAAAGAATTATTAGTAATTCAGCTCAGAATCTACTTCATATCTCCATGAATCAGATTTTCTTTCTGAATTCAGTTCTTATTTGATGAGGCAACAGCACCTCCATCCACTCTTTTTTTTTTTTTTAATTTGCATACGGGCAGGAGGCACTAGGGATCGAACTCCAGACCTCCAGCACAGCAGATCGGAGCTCTGCCTGCTGAGCCAGGGCAGCTGCCCCCTCCATCCACTCTTAACATCAACACAGAAGCACCTCCTGTTTCTATCCTCAATCTCAGTCCATTTTCTACATGTGAGCATTTCACTTTAAAAATTATCCTTTTTCACTATTAAAGTAAAAACCATGTGCTTTAGAGAAAAGATAGAGGATGGGAAAAACAAGTAGATGAAATGTGTGTTGGTGATTTAACTAGCTTACAAAATTTCATTTTCTAACAATTAGTGCTACAGCTGTATCTTTTAATGTTTTGAAGTATGTTTTAATTTCCAAATGTGTCTAATTAGAAGCTAAAAACTTCATTAGAACATGTTTATTAAGTCTCTACTATATATTAAGTTTGGTCCATAGACACATAGCTCAATAATCTAATGGGGGGGAGAGATACATTAACAAATATAAGACAATAGAAAATATGTACAAGTATCAAAAGCACTAAAGAAGCACAAGCCTTTGATTCAGCAGTTCACTTCAGTGTATTTACATAAAGGAATAATTTAGGAAATACACTAACATTTAGCTGTGATAGTTGGAGTTCGATAAATATTATAAGGTTTGCAATAAAATCTATTGCTTGGCTATGCATGCTACATAAATACCTGTTTTGTTCTGGAAAGAAGTTTGTTTCCCTGAGTTAGTTATGGTCTTTTGCTAACATCTGGCTGTATTCACATGATAGATTTTGAGTTACTAATATGTTTGAAAATATAAATATACTAAAGTATTCTAAAACATTTTCTCTATATAAAATTGCACAACACATTTCAAGGGTGATCAGCCGTCAAGCTTATTTTAGTGTGTACTTTAGATTGTCTAGAACAAAAAACTTCCTTGAGAATAAAAAACTTCCTTGTCTTTAAATGTCATAGGATGACCTCCAAAACCAATGCTGCATGAATGTGCTGCGGCAGCTGATAAGCAGGGGCTGGCATTTTACGAATATGTACAGGAAATATTAAAACAAACTTCTAAAGCAGCCATGAGCGTAGACTCTGAACTTTATTCTGCATAAGGTGCACACACATGCACACATGCACACATGCACACACACCTTAAAACCATTAGATGCCGTGACATTTTCATGGGAAAGATCCAGAAACTTATTGGAGTGCAGTAATGAAAAGCACGGTCTGCTAATGTTTGTATCACCTAATGAGAACACTAAAGAGAAGCAATTAAGTTTCCTTAAAGGCAGGGTAAACAAACAGACAAAAAAGCATGCCTATCATTAATTCACACTAACAGAATAAACTCTACAATGGAAAGAGGATGCTTTTCTTTGTTGAAGCATCATGGCCATTCCATTCTGAACATGCATTTTCTCAGCATGGGAAATAAAATTGTGCTTTTCCTCAAATATTAGTCCATTAATTTTCCTCATAAAATGAAAGTGACACTGGAAGGTTAATGATGTGAAACCTTGCAGACAAAATAAAGCTACCACAGTCTTTCTGCTGATGAGACTATAGTAACGTAATGTGAAAAATTAGAAACAGAGGAGGAGACTCTTAAGGAAATTTGATTTATGACATATTTTTACCAGCAGAGGGTCAACGTACCTTGCAAGGTAATACACAGAAGGATATAGTTATTTAATTGATGGTTAAGAAAATTCAAGATGTTATAGTCCAAGGCAAACTATGCTGATTTATACCATATTCCATACTGTGATTTATCTCAGATATCTTTTGCATTTGGAAATTTTTGACATAAAAGTAAACCTAGAAAACAAAATTACATGATTTTCACAACACTACAAAATATGCTTCTTATGAACTAGCACCACATTGTTTTATTTATTTTTTTAACAAATAGCTTTTTAAAAATAGTTTTATGGTACACCATGTATGGACACATACAGCCCATACATGGTATAATCAGTGGCTCACAATATCATCACATAGTTGTATATTCATCATCCTGATCATTTTTAGAACATTTGTATCACCCCAGAAAAAGAAATATAAAGAAAAAATAAAACTCAAATATCACATACTCCTTACCTTTTCCTCTCATTGACCACGAATATGTCAATCTACCCAAATGTTTTTGCCCCTTATCTCCTCTAAACTTATTTATTTATTTTTATCCTTATCTTTTTACTCATCTGTCCATATCCTGGATAAAAGGAACAAGTTTTCACAATCACACAGTCACACTATAAAAGCTCTATCTTTATACAATTGCCTTCAAGAATTAAGGCTACTAGAACAGAGCTCAACAGTTTCAGGTGCTTCTCTCCAGTCACTCTAACACACCATAAACTAAAAAAAAGGGTATCTATGTAATGTATAAGAATAATCTCCAGGATATCCTTTCAATTCTGTTCAAAATCTCTCAGCCACTTAAACTTTATCTTGTCTCATTTCTCTCTTCCCCATTTTGATCTACAAAGGCTTTCTCAATCCCTTGATGCTGGGTCCTGGTGAATCCCAGGAGTTTTGTTACATGTTACCACGGAGATTTACACCCCTGGGAGTCATGTCCCATGTGGGCGGGGAGGGGGGGGCAAGGAGGGCACTGAGTTCACCTGCCCAGTTGGCTTAAAAAGAGAGGCCACATCTGAGCAACAAAAGAGGTTCCCTGGGGGTGACTCTTAGGCATAATCGACTGTAGATTTAGCCTATCCTTTGCTGGAATAAGTTTCATAGGGGCAAACCTCAAGATCGTGTGCTCAGCCTATTGGTTTGGATGTCCTACTGCTTGAATATAGAAATTCTCCATATGCAGAAGTTGAATATTTCCTCCTTTCTCTCCATTCCCCCCAGGGGATTTTGCAAATACTTCTTTATTCACTGCCCAAATTACTCTGGGATATATTGGGTCATCACACTAACCTAGACAAACCAAGAAGATCTCATGCCGTATTCAACATTCCATGTACTTATGGTGTTCAACTGAACTGACCATACCAGCTAAACTAGGAAATGCACTACCCAAAATATAAATTTTGCACTAAATAAAAATCTCTTCCTTTGGTCTCACACAGAAGTTGAAATTTTAAAATACGGATGATATCATCCTTTACCCGGTCTTCTGATCGACCCCAGTCCTATCCAGATGAGCTTCACTCACATCTCTAGTCAAAGTTTGATCCCCTTTTCAACTTTTTAAACAGTTCTTGTATTGGGTACTCTAGACTTTCATAGCTTCAGAGCTCTAACTCTGAGTCTCAAGTGTCACACAAATACCCAAAGTTTCTGGGAATGACCAGGTTATATACAAACAGCTCAGTATCTGAGAATCTAGAAATAATAGAACTCCTGAATCTATGTGACTACTGTAACAGCTTACAATCTAGGACCCTTTAAAGTAGACTCCAATCTGATAACCTATTCCCTTGACTTCAGTTAACCAAGTTTTTATATTACAGTTAGTCCATATGAGTGAGACATGATAATATTTGCTTTTTGTTCCTGACATTTCATTCAACATACAGTCTTAAGGTTCATTCACCTAGTTGCATGCCCTACAACTTCATTCTTTCTTACAGCTGTATTTATACACCACAGCTCCCCGTTCCATTCCTCAGCTACTATACCCTTAGGCTACCTCCATTCATTGTGAATCATGAACACCAGTACCAGCTGAATTTTAAAATAACACTCATGTTTGTGTTTCAGTAGAAGTACCTATGCTATATATGGAAAATATAAATACTCAAAGATGCAATTTTCCTTAAGACTCTAAAAGAGTGCTAGTTATAAGAAAAACTTCTAGTAGTGTTAACAGAAACTTTACAGTGAAAATCAGGCCCAAAGTATTTGGTTAACTCATTACATACAATGATTCCATCAGTCATAACAAGAAAAAAAACAAGAGTAAATCTTTAGAGTCATCACCAATGTATCCTGCTAGAAATAATAACATCTTAAAACAAACCCTAACCTCTAAAATCAAGAACAAAACAAGGATGTCCACTCTCACCAATTCTATTCAACAAAGTAGTAAAGGTCCTAGCTATATCAATCAGGCAAGAAAAAGAAATAAAAGATATCCAAATCAAAAAGGCTGATATAAACCTATGTATCACATGATCTTATAAAGAGAAAATCATGAGGAATTTACAAAGAACTGTCAGAAGTAATAAAGGAGTTCAGCAAGGATGCAGAACTACAAGATACTAAAATTATTTGTACTTCTATACACTAACAATGTACAATCTGAAAATAAAACTAAGAAGAAAATAAAAACTCCTCAACAAACACTCAGCTGCCTTTTTGTTTTTGCAAGTATAGAAAATAACAAACGGATCCTAAAATTCATATGGGAATTAAAAGCCATAGACTAGCCAAAACAATCTTGAAAAAGAATATCAAAGCTGGGGGGACTCCCACATCCTGGTTTCAAAACATAGAGCCAAGCTGCAATAATCAAGACGTTATGTAATGAGCATAAGGACAGAGAAGTAGATCAATGAAAGATCCCTAAATAAACCCTTATGTTTTCAGTCAACTGATTCTCTACAAGGGTGCCAAGAAAATTCAATGGAGTAAGAATAATCTTTTCCACACTGTGCTGAGAAAATTATATCCACATGCAAAAGAATGAAGTTGGACCCCTATCTCACACCATATACAAAATTTACCTCAGAATGGTAGACCTAAATGTAAGAGCTAAAACTATAAAAAAAAAAATTAAAAGAAAGAAACAAAAGTAAATCTTCATGATCTAAGATTGGGCAAAGTCTTCTTACAAATGAATCATGAGCATGAGCGACAAAATAAAAAACAGATAAATTGTACTTCATTAAATATTAAAGATATTTGGGCTTCAAAGTATACCATTAAGAATGCAAAAAATTAATCCACAGAATGGGAAAAATATTTACAACTCAAAATAAAAAGAAAACCCAATTAAAAATGGAAAAAATCTTAGAATATTTAAATATTTGTGTATCAAAAGAAAATATACAAACAGCAAATAAGCACATGAAAAGATGTTCAATGCTGGCTAGTTATTAGTGAAAAGCAAATCAAATCCTCAATGAGATACTACTTCACATTTCACACCTACTAGGATGCCTAGAATTAAAAAGACAGATAAGTGTTGGAAAGGATTTGGAGGAACACTCATATATTCCTGACAGTGTGAAATTTTCCAATCATTCTGGAAAAATGTCTGGCAATTTACTTAAGTTTTAAACATAGGGTTACCATATGACCCAGCAACTCTAATCCTATGTATATATTCAAGAGAAATTAAATTATGCCCACACAGAAACTTGTATATAAGCAGTATTATTTATAAAGTCAAAAAAGTAGAAACAACTCAAATGTATATGAATAGATTATTGGATTAAAATCTGCATATCCATGCAATGGAATATTATTTGGCAGTAAAAAATGTCTGCAAAAGGAAAGCATCACCTTGATTTGCACTTTCTTTTAGCCTCAAAATTGTAAGCTAATGAATCCCCATCATTTAAAGCTGACTGATTTCATGGTATTTGCTTGATCAGCTTAGGAAACTAAAACAACCATTTATTATATGATTCCCTCTATGTGAAAGGTCTAGAATTGGCAAATCTATAGAAACAGAAGTGGATCAGTGGTTGTTAAGGGTGGGAGGGGGAAAGAATGGGGAATAACTTCTAGTGGGTACAAAGTTTCTTTTGGGGTGATGAAAAATTTCTAAAATTAGATGATAGCGATGGTTGCACAACACTGTGAGTATGTTAAAACCACTGAACTGTACATTTCAAAGTGTGGATTTTAATTATATCTGAATTATATCTCAATAAAGCTGCTATAAAGAAGTCATTTTACAGCCATGGGGGGATGTGTACCTACAACCAAAATACTCATTTTCTCAGTGGAGAATGTTACAAATTGAGCAAGAGATAGTTTAATTACTATTTAAAAGCATTTAGATTCCCTGTGCCTGCCCATG
>PVIY010018203.1:0-48038 GCA_004026745.1 Myrmecophaga tridactyla | reverse complement strand
TATATACATACGATGGAATATTATGCAGCTGTAAGACAGAATAAAGTTATGAAGTATGTAACAACATGGATGGACCTTGAGGACATTATGCTGAGTGAGATTAGCCAGAAACAAAAGGACAAATACTGTATGGTCTCACTGATATGAACTGACATTAGTGAATAAACTTGGAATATTTCGTTGGTAACAGAGACCATCAGGAGATAGAAATAGGGTAGATATTGGGTAACTGGAGCTGAAGGGATACAGATTATGCAACAGGACTGATTGTAAAAACTCAGAAATGGACAGCACAATACTACCTAACTGTAATACAATTATGTTAAAACACTGAATGAAGCTGCATGTGAGAATGATAGAGGGAGGAGGCCTGGGGCATAAATGAAATCAGAAAGAAAGATACAGAGGAAGTTTTTAATAATCAAGTGGATAAGATAAGATAAAAAAAAAAGAAAGAAAGATAGACGATAAAGTTTGAGATGGTATAATCTAGGAATGCCTAGAGTGTATAATGATAGTGACTAAATGTACAAACTTAAAAAATGTTTTTGCATGAGGAAGAACAAAGGAATGTCATTACTGCAGGGTGCTGAAAAATAGATGGTAATTAATATTTTTAAATGTTACCTTATGTGTGAGAGACTAAAGCAAAAAATGTTTATTTGGTACAAAATTTATATTTTGACTAGTCATTTCCTAATATAACTTTTGTAGATAGCTAGGTTGAACACCGTAAGTACATGGAACCTTGGGTAGGACATGAGATTGTTGGTTTGTCCAGAGTGATGCCCTGGTGAATCCCAGAGTGATTTGATCAGTGAGTGGAAAAGTATTTGCAAAGTCCCCTTTGGGGAATGGTGAGAATGGGGGAAAATTCAACCTCCCCAAGTTGAATTCTTGATATTCTCACTAGCAGTGTGGACAACCAAAGCTATAGGGTGAGCCCCCAGTCTTGGGGTTTGTTCATATGAAACTGAACCCCACAAAGGATAGGTCCAGTCTACTTAAAATCTAGGCCTAAGGGTCACCCCTAAGAGAGCCTCTTTTGTTGCTCAGATGTGGCCTCTCTCTCCAGCCAACACAACAAGCAGTCTCACCACCCTCCCCCTCTCTGCGTGGGACATGACTCCCAGGGGTGTGGACCTTCCTGGCAACGTGGGACAGAGATCCTGGAATGAGCTAAGACTCAGCATCAAGGAATTAAGAAAACCTACTAGACCAAAAGAGGGAAGAGTGAAATGAGACAAAGTGGCAATGGTGAGAGATTCCAAACAGACTCGAGAGGTTATCCTGGGGGTTATTTTTACGCATTAAGTAGATATCACCTTGTTATTCAAGATGTAATGGAGAGGCTGGAGGGAACTGCCTGAAAATGTAGAGCTGTGTTCCAGTAGCCATGTTTCTTGATGATGATTGTATAATGATATAGCTTTCTCAATGTGACTGTGTGATTGTGAAAACCTTGTGTCTGATGCTCCTTTTATCTACCTTGTCAACAGATGAGTAGAACATATGGAATAAAAATAAATAATAGGGGGAACAAACGTTAAAATAAATTTAGTTTGAAATGCTAGTGATCAATGAAAGGGAGGGGTAAGGGGTATGGTATGTATAAATTTTTTTTCTGTTTTCATTTTATTTCTTTTTCTGTTGTCTTTTTATTTCTTTTTCTGAATTGATGCAAATATTCTAAGAAATGATCATGATGATGAATATGAAACTATGTGATGATATTGTGAATTACTGATTATTTATGTAGGAAAGATGACCATATGTTAAGAATGTTTGGGTGGGCCACGGTGGCTCAGAAGGTAAGAACGCTTGCCTGCTGTGCCCGAGTACCCAGGTTCGATTCCTGGTGCCTGCCCAAGTAAAAAAAAAAAAATGTTTGTGTTTCTTGTCATATTTTTTAAATTTTTAAATTAATTAAAAAATAATAGGGGGAACAAATGTTAAAATAAATTTAGTAGATTGAAATGCTAGTGATCAATGAAAGGGAGGGGTAAGGGGTATGGTATGTATGAATTTTTTTCAGTTTTCTTTTTATTTCTTTTTCTGAATTGATGCAAATGTTCTAAGAAATGATCATGATGATGAATATACAACTATGTGATGAAAACAAACAAACAACAAAAAAACTGAGTTATGGAGAGGAAGCTACATCAGTTAG
Organism: Myrmecophaga tridactyla; assembly: GCA_004026745.1. NCBI lineage: Eukaryota > Metazoa > Chordata > Mammalia > Pilosa > Myrmecophagidae > Myrmecophaga > Myrmecophaga tridactyla. The sequence continues at coordinate 45,868 of PVIY010018203.1, read as the reverse complement.
GAAAGCTTTGGGCTTCACATGGCAGAAAACCTGCCTGACTGGAGGACTAAGTGGATGTTCTTTGTTTCCTCAAGAAGCCTGGAAGCAAAGGGTTGGGGGCTTAAGTGGCTCAACAACATTGAGGATGGCTTTGCAGTTTTCCTGGCTTTCCCCTCAGTCCTAAGAGGGTTTCCACAGATTCAAGTGTGACATCTCCATAAACAGCACCCCAAAGCAAAAAGGAGAGCAAGGGCTTTGGTTCCCCAGCAGCTCTCTTTCACATAGGCCCAAAAATTCACCCCCAAGTTCCCTGCAGTCTTCCTTTTGTGTCTTTTTGGTACAAAAATGGTCTTTTCAACCACTGGTGGTGGGATGACTGGCTATCCACAGTCAGAGGAATGAAGCTGGGCCCTTACTTAGTGCTATTTATAAGAATTAACTGAAAATGGATCACGAACCTAAATAGAGGAGCTGAAATGATAAATTCACAGGAAAAAATAAACAGGACCTTGGATTAGGCAAGTTTTTCTTAGGGACGACATAAAAAGCACAAGCAACAAAAGAAAAATTAGATAAATTGAGCTTTATGAAAATTAGAAGCTTCAGTGCTTTGAAGGACACCACTTAAAAAGTGCAAAGACAACCACAGATGTCACTGATAGGAAGTATCTACAATAAGCAAATTCATAGAGGCATAAAGTAGGGGTTATGTCCTGTGCTTACTAAAAAATAAATGATCACTGCCATCATCTTCCAAGTGTGTCTCCTTTTTCTTATGTTCCACCCGCTTGCTCTCTTTGGGAAATGTCATGACGGCCATTGAATTGTATATTTTATATGGGTGAATTATATGGTAAGTAATTCATAGCTCAATAAAGCTGTCACACACACAAAAAAGCATCTGAAGAGCTGGGACAAACTGCAACTCATAGATTTAAATCCAAATATATCAGTAAAATTACATTATATGTAAATGGACCAAATGCTCCAGTTAAAAGACAATGGTTGACAAACTGGATTAAAAACAACAACAACCAACTATACACTCATTACTAGAGATAAAGAGACACATTTCATAACTATAAAAAGACTAAATTCACCAGGAAGATACACTAATTATAAACTTGTTGCCCCTTATAACATGTCTGCAAAGTATTAAAAACAAAAATTTAAATTAAAAACCTAAGCATGGTAGAAATTTTCATATATTCTTTCAATAAATAATTCAGAGAATAAGCAGACAAAAAAGTTAAGAAGGGTATAGAAAATTTGAATAACACTATTAGCTAACTTTATAAAGTAGATATGTAGACTGCAAAATCCATGTTATTTTCAAGCACACATATAGTTTTTACAAATACTGGCCATATACCGGGCTGTAAAAATGGACTCAAAAACCTGATCTCAAAAAAATCCTAAACAATTGAAATAATTCAGAGTTTGTTCTTTGCTCACACTCAAAACCAAAACAATAGGTAGGTAGCCCCATATATTTGGAAAGTAAATAATATACTTATAAAGTACTATAGATAAAAACTTGTGGGACATACAAAAGTTATTCTTTAGAGAGGAATTTATAGCTTGATATATATATATATATTTTTCTAATTTCTAATATATATATTAGAAAAAAAGAAAGGCTGAAAATTAATGAGTTAAATGTCCATCAAAAATGTAGAAAAATAACAAGTAAATTAAGCTCAAAGAAATTAGAAAGAAATAATAAATAACTGAAAACATACACACACTAGAATAAAAATAAAACAAAAGACTAATGTAATTGTCAAGCTTTTAGTGAGAAGGAAAAGAAAAAAGGGCAGAAGGCACAAATAAACCCTATCAGAATGAAAAACAGGACATTTTAAAAAAGAAACCAAGAAGATCGTATGAATTTTATACTAAGGTATTTAAAAATTTTTATGAAATGGATAAATTCCTAGGGAAAACACTTTATAAAATTTACCCAAGAAGAAATAGAAATTCTCAACAGATCAATAACTGTGAAAGAAATTGCAGCATTAGTTACAGACATCCCCATGAAGAATATTCCAGACAGTCATGGCTTCATTAGTGACTTCTATTAAACATTTGTGGGAGAAATAAGGTCAATCTCATACAAACTCTTTCAAAGAATAGAAATTAGTACATTCCCCAACTGATTTTGAGGCAAGCTTAGTCTTGATACCAATGTCTGATATAGAAAGTATGAGGGAGAAAGTTTACAGGTTAATCTCATTCATGAACATAGACACAAAAATTCTAAACAAAATATTAGGAAATTGAATCCAGAAATGAATATTAAGTGCTCAAAGAGCATAATGTATTTATCTTTACTAAAGTGTTCAGAAAATAATGTGATAAATAGATCAATGGACACATAGATCAACAGACAGATGTATAGAATGATAGGGCAACTATGGGAAAATGTTAAAATTGGTGGAACTGGTATCTGGGGGTGGAGTAAGAATATGTTGGAATTCTCTGAATGGGATTTGTATTATTTTTGTAACTGTTTTGTACTCTTGAAAGTCTTTCAAAATCAACAGTTAAAAAAACAAGGCATAAGGATTAGAATGAAGTCACAAAACTATTGATAGGCACAGTTTATGCGATGGTACGCACAGAAAATCTGAAAGAGGATTTTGGATTACAGATAAGAGGAATCTTCTTTCCCTCCCACCACCAGCCCTGCCATGCCTGCATGTGAACTTCTCATCTTGCCAGCCTTTGAAAGCCAATTCCCCTGAAGGGGAGCGTTTCAGTTCCCTTGGCTGCTTAAGCAAAAACCAAGCAATGCCTTGGCTTAAACAATGAGAATTTATTAGCTCACGGTTTTGAGGCTAGGAAAAAGACCAAATCCAAGCATTGTCAAGGCCATGCTTTCTTCCTGAAGACTGGTGTTCTGGGGCTTGCTGCTTGCAATCCTTGGTTCTGCGGCCCTCTATCACATGGAATTGCACATGGTGGTCTCTCCCTCCTCTTCTGGGTTCCAATAACCCTCAACTCTGGCTTCCTGTGGACTTCTCTCTCTCTTTTTCTTCTCTCCTTCTACTTATAAAGGAACCCAGGAAGAGGATAAGACCCATCCTGCTTCAATCGGGCCACACCTTAACTGAAACTAACCTCATCAAAAGGTCCTATGTACAGTGGGTTCACAAAGGGATGGATTAAGTTTAAGAACATGCTCTTCTGGGGTATATAGCTCCAAACCATCACAGGGAGTTAAGGTCCTAGGGGAGATCAGCAATCTTGTCCTTGAAAAGTTGAAGCCAAAACACAACAAACAAAAAACAGGAAAGAATAAATCTCCAGTTATACAAAAATCAATTCAAAATGGATCAAAGAGCTTTCAAATTCTCAGAAGAAAACGTAGGGAAGCATCTTCAGAACCTTGTTTTAGGCAAGGGTTTCTTAGACTTTGTACCCAAAGCACAAGCAATAGAAGAAAAAAATAGATAAATGAGGCAAATTAAAAACATTTGTGCCTCACAGGACTTTAACATGGAAGTAAAATACAACCTACACAATGGGAGAACTTAATGAAAACCACATATCCAGAATATATAAAGAAATCCTTCAACTTAACCACAAAAAGAAGAAAAAAAAGCAATTAAAAAATAGGCAGAAGACTTGAATAGATGTCTCTCCAAAGAAGATATGCAAATGGCCAAAAAGCATACGAAAAGATGCTCAACATCATTAGCCATCAGGGAAATTCAGGAAAATGCAAATTAAAGCCACAATGAGAGGATTCTCCTTTGGAGAATGCCCTTGTTCATCTTCCATCCAGTGTGTACTTTTGCTATGTATTAAAATTTTGAGCTGTAAACAAAACAAAACACCACGATGAGATTCCATTTTCCACCCATTAGAATGGCTGCTATTAAAACAAAACAGAAGATAAGTGTGAAGAAGATGCAGAGAAATAGGAACACTTGTTCATTGCTAGTGGAAATGTAAAATGGTGCAACTGCTGTGAAAGACAGTTTGGCAGTTCCTCAGAAAAGCTAAGTATAGAATTACCGCATGACCCAGCAATCCCACTACTAAGTATATACCCAAAAGAATTGAAAGTAGGGACTCAGAGATATTTGCACACCGATATTCATAGCAGCATAATTCACAATTGCCAAAAGACAGAAGCAACCCAACTATCCATCAACCAATGAATGGATAAAAAAAAATGTGGTATAACCATACAATGGGATAGTATTCAGCCATAAGACAGAATGAAGTCCTGATACATGCAATAACATAGATGAACGGTAGAGATATCATGTTGAGGGAAATAAGTCAGGCAATTAAGGACAAATATTGCATGATTTCACTGATATGAAATAAATTAGAATAAGCAAATTTGGGAATGGGAAATTAAGGCCTAAAATGAACAAAACTCCTATTTGGAATGATGGAAATCTTTTGGTAATGGGTAGTGGTAAGGGTAGCACAACACTGAGGATGTAATTAACAGCACTGGGATATATATCTGAATATGATTAAAAGGAGAAATCTTAGATTGTATATAACAATTTTTAAAAAATCCATGGAACTACACTACACAGTGAACCCTAATTTAAACCATGGACTATAGTTAATATAGTTAATCATACAACTAGAAAAATGTGCTTTCATCAATTGTAACAAACGTTCTGCACCAATACAAGGTGTTAATAGTAGGGTGGCTGCACTGGTTTGAAGTATTATGAACCCCAGAAAAGCAATTTTTTAATCTGCATCCAATCTTGTGGAAGGCAGCTGTTTCTTTTAATCCTGTTTAATGCTATGAGGCAGAATTTTTTTATAAGATTATCTCCATGGAGATGGTACACACCCAATTGTGGGTATGACCTTTTTAAATTAAAAAAATGTTTTAAAACATAACAACATACAAACATGAACATTCTTACCATATGATCATTCCATTCTTGGTATATAATCTATAACTCACAATATCATCACATAGTTGTATATTCATCATTATGATCATTTCTTAGAACATTTGTATCAATTCAGAAAAAGAAATAAAAAGAAAAAAGGAAAAAACTCATACATATCATACCCCTTACCCCTCCCTCTCACTGACCGCCAGCATTTCCACCTACCCTAAATATATTTTAGCCTTTGTTTCCCCTATTTTTTTTCTATACCCCTTATCACTCTCTTTCATTGATCACTAGCATTTCAATCTACTAAATTTATTTTAACATTTGTTTGTGGGTGTGACCTTTTGATTAGACAGAGATGTGACTCCACTCATTCAAGATGGGTCTTGATTAGTTTACTGGAGTCCTTTGAAAGGGGAAACATTTTGAAGAAATGTCACAGAGCTAACACAGATGCCCACACTTGGAGAACAGAGGCACGGATGTTTGGAGGTGCTTGGAGCCCAGCAGATGTTGCTATGAGATGTTAAGCAAGCCAGAACCTGGAGAGAGCCAAGAGATGAAAGTCAGACTCAGAGAAGCAAAATGAGGAACCCCTACAGGAACAGAGGCCGAAAGCAATGGAGCCCAGGAGCCAGGGACCAGCAGATGCCAGCCACGTGACTTCCCAGCTGACAGAGGTGTTTCTGACCCATCGGTTTTTCCTGAGCAAAGGTAACCTCTTTGGTGTCTTATAGTTCCTTAGAACTGTAAACTTGTACCCTATTAAATTCCCTTTGTTAAAAAATTTTATTTTATTTTATTTTTTTAATACCAAAAAACACCTAACAAACGCAAACATTCCTATTTTGATCATTTCGTTCTACATATATAATCAGTAATTCACAATATCATCACATAGCTGCATATTCATCATCATGATCATTTCTTGGAACATTTGCATCCATTCAGAAAAAGAAACAAAACAAAAACAGAAAAAAAAAATTTATACATACCATATCCCTTACCCCTCCCTTTCATTGATCACCAGCATTTCAAACTAAATTCATTTTAACATTTGTTCCCCCATTATTTATTTTTATTCCATATGTTCTACTCATCTGTTGACAAGGTAGATAAAAGGAGCATCAGACACAAAGTTTTCACAATCACACAGTCATATATTGGAAGCTATATCATTATACAATTATCTTCAAGAAACATGGCTACTGGAACACAGCTCTACATTTTCAGGCAGTTCCCTCCAGCCTCTCCACTACATCTTGAATAACAAGGTGATATCTACTTAATGCGTAAGAATAACCTCCAGGATAACCTCTCAACTCTGCTTGGAATCTCTCAGCCATTGACACTTTGTCTCATTTCACTCTTCCCTTTTTTGGTCGAGTAGGTTTTTTTAATTCATTGATGCTGAGTCTCAGCTCATTCCAGGATTTCTGTCCCACGTTGCCAGGAAGGTCCACACCCCTGGGAGTAGACAGGGGGAGGGTGGTGAGTTTGCTTGTTGTGTTGGCTGGAGAGAGAGGCTACATCAGAGCAACAAAAGAGGCTCTCTTGGGGGTGACTGTTATGCCGAACCCTAAGTAGGCTTGACCTATCCTCTGTGGGACCAAGCCTCATATGAACAAACCCCACAAGACTGGGGGCTCAGCCTATAGCTTTGGTTGTCCACACTGCTTGTGAGAATATCAAGAATTTTAAATTCCCTTTTTAAAAACCATTCCAGTTCTGGTATATTACATTCTGGCAGCTTAACAAACTAATACAGTGATATATGGGAATCCTGTACTCTATGCCTAATTGTTTGGTAAAACCATGACTTCTCTAATGTAAAAAAAAAGGAATAAATCTTCAGATTAAAAAAAGTATAAATAAAATTAAAAGGGGAGCAAAAGCAAATTATACAGTTAAATCAGAAAGAACCGAGAGGTATATGAAGTATACCTCAATGTAAAGAAGAGGAGAAGGAGGAGAGCAGGACTTAGTAATAAAAAATGGAGCACTTAGGACAGGAGAGAGCCAACTGTGGAAGCAGCAGGAGACAGGGAAGCCACATCTTTTTTTTTTTTACACTGATGTATCTCTTCTGTGGTCCTTGGACCTTCGTTCAGAATAGTTTACAGTAATCCTAGAAATAAATTTTAGTCTTTTTAGTAACTAAGCAAATTTTTTAGGAAAGAGAAAATTCTACCTCATTTCATCATTTTTTTACTTACTTAGATAAATGTGTACTCTTTTTAATGAGGTGGAATCATATGCTGGTTGTTGATTTTTTAATGTAACCATAAATTAATGGAATATTGAATTAAGGGAGACTTGTCTGAAGTGTAAACTTAATATTCTAAAGGCCTGATTGGGGGAGAAGGGAAGATGGTTTTTATAATGGCTAGACAGATTGTGGTGAATCTGAAGCATAAATAAATGGTAATTTGGGGTCATACTCATACATTTAACATGTCTTGAACTTTTCAAATGATCTAACTTCTATACCCATGTTGTTGTTTTTTTGCCCCTGCATTATTCTGTTTATACAGTGTTGAAACATTCATAACATCCAAATACTCAGGAAATGTTAATTAACATTAATAATAATTGATGACTTGTAAATACTGAAACATGTTGAAGTAGCTTCTGAATAACCAAAAACAGATGAAAATTTGTTCAGTTATATCTCTCCTTAAGTTCATTACACAGAATTATATATTAAAAAAATCAATAATCCATGTAAGATATAAACAAAATCCTTCACAGACTGTTCAATAAGCAGAACTTCACATTGCTTGATTGTTGAATTAATGAGCTTATAAACCAGTGAACCTTTTTAAGAAGTTCTAGTCTATAAATGGAATGACATTCAAATAGCTTGGTCCTATTTATTTCATTAGTAAAAACCTCCAATTTGTTTAATTCCTCCAAATATCATCTTTTAAAGGCATGACTTCTTGAAGCTTACTCTTGTGAAGCTTATTTATGTAGTGGAGAAGCTTAGACTACCTATAGGCATGCCTGAGAGTTACTTCTGGAGGACCCCTTTTGTTGCTCAGATGTGGCCTCACTCTCTCTAAGTCCAACTCTGCAAGTGAAATCATTGCCCTCCCCCCTACACCCAGGGGTGAAAGTCTCCTTGGCGACATGGGAGATGACTCTCAGGGATGAATCTGGCCCTGGCACCCTGAGATCAACAATTCCATCCTGACCAAAAGGGGGAAAAGAAGTTTAACTAATAAAGAATCAGTGGCAGAAAGAGTTCAAATAGAGTTGAGAGGCTACTCTGGAGGTTGCTCTTATGCAAGCTTCAGTTAGACCTTGCTACCTATCAAAACTTGTCAAACCCCAATGGGGACCATTCCAGCCAATCCTAAAGAATACCAAGGGTAATATATAAGATTCCACAAGGGTTCCATGCACTAGAGAAACTTTCCAGAAACCTACAACCTCCAGATGGGTCCCTGGACCAGATAAGTCCTGAAATCTAGAGGGCCCAGCCTCTCCAGGACATCAGCTATTTCTATCTCCCTACCCCTTATTATTGACAGTCCCTTCCAACATGAAAGAGTTAGAATGGCCATAGCCCAACACCCCTAAAGAGAGGGATAGAAAGATCAAAGGTATATGGTGGAGTTATGCAGAGAAGATAGGACTTAACAAATGAATATGAATGCTGAATCATTTAATTGATATTTTATCAAATTGATAAAAAAGTTAAAAAAAAAAAGGGCTGGCTTGATTTTCACCTAATTAAATCACAAATAAGTATTATCCTCCATCTCTAGTTTACAGGCTCTTCATGAGTTTCAGTTACTGTAACCCAGCACAGTGGCCTGAGCATGAACTTGCCATTGAGATTTCACAATAACAACTCTAACACTTTTCACAAAGTATCCGGCCCTCCTCTAGGCTCAAGTAGAAGGTGAAAGCGATACTGTCAGGTGGGTTCCTGAGCACAACTTGCCCAAACGCAATCATTTCCTTGGAAGAAAAGCCATGGGCTGCAATCACACATCTGAGCTGACAGACATCCAAATGGAGCCTGTATAAAAAGAAAAAGTTTGAGTCTTTTGGAATATGAACGTTCACTTTTAATAAATTCAAGCAGATGCCAACATACACATCTTCAAGATTGACGGGTTTTCATGAACTATCATTTCATAGATTCTGGGCATAAATCTCTGGGCATCATATAACCCAACCCGCTGCAGTAGTGAGGAAACATCTGGAAAGGATATCCCTGGTATCAAATGTGGGGTCATTTTTTGGGTAAAATCCTCTGTGAATAATTATCGATTAGAGGATAAACTGTGAAAAACTTCTCGGGTTTAAATTCAAACGCTACTTCACGAGGTTGCCCATGTGGATGAAACCAGCAGCTTACCTTCAGGATGGACTTGACCTGGGACAGACCCAGTGGCCACAGGAAGGCCCTAACTGTCCTCAAGGCCAGCTGCCGTAGGTGTCTAAGGAATCTGACCTATTCTGTCGCCATAAAGGAGGGGCCATCCTCTAAGGACAGCGCTAACATTCTGTCTTCCTTTTCAGCCTGCTGGCCTAAGAAAAACCCGAGGGCCCTCCTATCCCACCAGGCCTTTTTACACCCGAGCAGGTGCGACGCCCTGCGGGGCTTTCTGCTGGGGGCTGAGGGACAGGGGACCGCGAGGCCTCCGAGAGCTGCTCGCGCTCGCGGGGCCTTGGGGGACGCCTCTCGGGCCCACGCTGCGGTGGGGGGGCGAGGGGGCCCCACCAAGGGACCCCGTCTCTCTCCCTCTTCCGGGGGAAAGCCGCAGGGCCACCGGCTGCGCGTCCAACAGGTGGAAGTGTTCAAGATAAGGTGCGAATAGAAATTCCTGCCTGAAGATGGACCTGGCAGGCGGAGCCGCAGCTGAGCGTGAACCTGAGCGCGCCCTTGGGTGCCCGGCGCCCTGCGGGGCGCAGCGGCAGGGGCTGCGGGAGGGGCTTCACTGCAGCCATCACGATGAGTCCCACTCAACTTTGTATGCTTACTAAAAAATGCAATGAGCTGTACACTTGAAAATGCTGAATTATATGATGAGCAAACTATGCTTCCATAGGTCCTCTCTGAAAGCAGGGTCCAGGCGATTGAGAAATTGCCAAGCTGTTTTCCAAAGCGACTGGCACCATTTCTCATTCCTGCCAGCTATTTATGAGGTTTCCTATTTCTCCACAACCCTGTCAACATTTGTCTGTCTTTTTTATTATAGTCATTTTAGTGGGTGTGAAATGGTATCTCATTGTGCTTTTGATTTGCCTTTTCTAAATGACTAAGATATGGAACATTTTTTTTCATGTGCTTCTTAGTAATTGATATTTCTTCTTAGATGAAATGTGTATTCAAATCTTTTGCCCATGTTTTTATTAGGTTGCTTGTCTTATTATTCAGGTGTAAGCACTCTAGATATTATATTCTGGATATACCCTCTGTACCAGTTTGAATCTGTCATGTGCCCCAGAAAAGCCAAGTTCTTTAATCCTCATTCAATCTTGCTGGGTGGGAGCTTTTTCATTGTTTCCATGGAGATGTGATCCACCCAATTGTGGGTGGCTTTTGATTAGATGGTTTCCATGGAGATGTGTCTCCACCCATTTAAGGTGGGGTTGCTTCCTGGAGCCCTTTAAGAGGAACCATTTTGGAAAAAGCTTTAGAGCCGAGAGAGCCATCAGAGCCCACACAGCCAGGGACTGCTGGGGATGCATAAAGAAAACCCCCCCTGGGGAAACTGTTGAAGATGGACATGGACATGTGCCTTTCCAACTAAGATAGAAATCTCAAACATCACTGGTCTTCTTGAACCAAAGCATATTTCTCTGGATGCCTTAATTTGGATATTTTTAGAGCCTTGCCTTATTCAGGCATTTTCATAGCCTTAGAATCATAAACTTGCCACTTAATAAATTCCCCTTTTAAAAAGCCATCCCGTTTCAGATATATTGCATTCCAGCAGCTTTTACAAACTAAAATACCCTCATGTTGTTTTTCAGTACAACTGTCTCTCATACACAACTGTATCCTGGTCTTGGAGCTGCCTGTCAGAATGATGTGCTGATGTTTTTAGTAGTGGTAGTCTACTTTTTCCTAATAACCCTGATAATGTGTTGTGAAAGCCTAGAAATTTTTATTGGGTATATGATACGTATGACGTTAAAATTTGAAATAAGTCTTAAGGGGCTAGAATCAAGGTTTCTATAAGTCTCTGTTTTGCCTCTTCCAGCTTCTGCTAGTTGCTGTGACCATTCACCAATCTCTCCCATAGGCCCTTCACCTTCTTCTCTTCTGTTGTCAAATCTCCCTCTGCCCCCTTTGTGAGTACATTTAGGGCCCACCCAGCTAATGCAGGATAATCTCCCCATCTCAAGATCCACACCTTCAATCTCATCTGCAAAATCCCATTTGCCACCTAAGGCAACATTCACGGGTTCCAGGGATCAGGACCTGGATAGTTTGTTTTCTTTTTTTTAAGATATTTTTATTGACAAATCTTCACACACATACATTCCATACATGGTGTACAATCAATGGCTCACAATATCATCCCATAGTTGTGTATTCATCACCATGATCATTTTTTCAAACATTTGCATCACTCCAGAGAATAAAAAAGAAAAAACTCATACATACCATAACCCTATCCCTCCTTCTCATTGACCACTAGTATTTCCATGTACCCAATTTATTTTACCCCTTACCCCCCCATTATTTTTTACCCATATTGTTTTTACTCATCTGTCCATACACTGGATAAAACAACCCTCAGACACATGTTTTTCACAATTCCACAGTTACACTGTAAATCGTTATACAATTGTCTTCAAGAATCAAGGCTACTGATTCTTGAAACAGCTCAACAGTTTCAGGTACTTCCCTCCAGCCACTCCAATACACCATAAGGTAAAAAGGGGTATCTATATAATGTATGAGAATAACTTTCAGGATAACCTCTCTCAGCCACTGACACTTTGTCTCATTTCTCTCTTCCCCCTTTGGGTCAAGGTTTTCTCAGTCCCTTGATGCTGAGTCCTGGCTCATCCCAGGAGTCCTGTCCCATGTTGCCAGGGAGATTTACACCCCTGGGAGTCATGTCCCATGTAGGGGTTAGGGTGGTGAGTTCACCTGCCTATGTAGCTTACAGAGAGAGAGGCCATATCTGAGCAACAAAAGAAGTTCTCTGGGGTGACTCTTAGGCCTAATTATGAGTAGGCTTTGCCTATTCTTTGCAGGAATAAGTTTCACAGGGGCAAACCCCAAGATCAAGGGCTCAGCCTATCGATTTGGTTGTCCCCACTGTTTGAGAGAGTATCAGAAATTCTCCAAATGGAGAAATTGAATGTTTCCTTTCTCCCCAGTCCCCCAAGGGGACTTTGCAAATACTTTTTTATTCATTGCCCAAATTATTCTGATATATCTAGGCATCACACTAACTGGCACAAACCAACAAAATCTCACGCCCTATTCAAGATTCCACATACTTACAGTATTCAACTAAGCTGACCATACAAGTTAAATTAGGTAATGTGCAACCCAAAATATAAATTTTGCACCAAATAAACATCTCTCCTTTTGGTCTCACATAGAAGTTGAAGTTTTAAAATATGAACATCATCTGAACATATTTCCTTTTCTTCCACAAATAATCCATACCCGTCCCCCATGCCTCCACCTGCTGACATTTAGTTTTGCAATAATGCCTTTTTTACATTCAGTTGACACATACTTGTTTTGTAGATTTTCAACGTTTTATTTCCCAGAAAAAAATTTTTAATTGAAAATTCAGCAAGAATAAAATATTGGGAAGTTGAAGGAAGAGGGCTTATGCGTAGACAAGAAGGGCCTGCTAGAGTGGAACACAGCATACCACACAAGGGGAGGGGTTCCATGGAAAGGGAACAGCATTATGAAGTCCCTGAAGCACAGAACAAATTGATGCATCCGAGGAAGTGAAACCGGATAGGTTTAGAGAACAAAGGACAGTGGTGTGTGATGAGGCTGGAGGGTTGGACAGGCCTCCCATTGCCCTCCAGGCACAGGGGGATGTCACTGAGGAGTATTACAGCAGCAAAGTGACCTGAGCAAATCAGTTGGCAGGCCATGCTGCCTGGAGTGTGGGAGATGCACTGGACAGGCCCAAGAGCAGGAGCCAGCACACTAGTCAAGAAGGGGTTTTAATAATCCTGCGGGTTTGGTGGAAGCTCAGACGACCATGGAGGCAATAGAGAGGGCAGGAATACAGTGTTGCTGCAGCCCATGGACATTTGACAACTCGGTTCAACAATACGATGTTCGGTCTCATTTTTCAAATATAATTCTAAGTACTGTAATGTTATATTATGTATCTATTCCCTATTACATATTGTACCTTAGTACTTACCGCACATACTTATACATACATATAAGCATGTATATACTTGTATATAGATTTTGGGTACACAGTTGTGTACACAGAATCATGAATACTGCATTTTATGGGTGATTTTAGGTATTTTCAAAGTTTATATTGACTATCTGATTTTTGCCTCATGCACTGACTTCAACCTAATCTTGGGTGTTAGATGCAATCAATGGATTTAAGAGATATTTAGGAGACTTAATGACTACAATAGAAAAGGCAAGAGGAGGCATTAACTAAAGAATGACATTCCCAGGTCTTTAGCCTAAGTAACAGAGTAGATGGTGGTTCTGTTTACCAAGAAGGGGCCTACAGGGGGAGAAATAGTTAGAGAAAGGATGAGCTCATTTTTTTCTCAATATTTTATTTTGAAACATTTCAAAATAACGAACAGTGAACACCTGCATACCAACGACCTACAAATAGCTTATTGCTGTATTTTTTCATATCCTCCCCTATATCCAGAATAAACTGAATTTTTGGCGTCTAAGAGACATCAAGTGCCACATCTAAAAGGCTGCTGGTCTTGAACACAGTAATACATGTAAGGAACAGACCACACGTGCTGCCTCCCCTTCTTCACCAGCCACTCACACTCAGTTCTCTAGAATTTGGTTTCTGGCCCTTCCCTTCTGACCGTGAGGACACCAACTACTGAGCGGCCCAAAACTGAACTCACGATCCTTCTCCTGTTAAACCTGCCCCTCCTCCTGTACAAGAGGAGTTACCCAAGCCGCAAAGTTGGGAGTCGTTCAAAAATCTCCTCTGGTAAACGAGTCCTGCCAATCCTATTTCCTAAACATCTTTAAAAGATGTCCCCCCTCTCTTCATCTCCTCTACCACTGATAAAGTTCAGAATTTCAGAATTCCTCATAGCATCATTGATATTTAAAGAATTTCTATTTCAACCTCTGAACTGGTCCACCTGTCTTTACTGTCTCTCCAGCTCATCTACTCCTATCCACTTATCCTTGTGTCCACCTAGCTTTATCTTAAAAAAAAAAAAAAAAATCTGTTCATGAATTTCCTTTTAAAATCCTTTACAGGTTCAATTCCTAGGTTGGCATGGCTTCTAAAGTCCTGCAAGATCTTCCGAAAGTGGGAAGCGTAAACTTCCACCCTCATGCCTGGCTACTTCTGCTCACCCTACTAAAAGCAGTTCAACACCCTTTCCTACTTTATTGCCTCCTCCAGGAAGACTCCCTGAAAGGCGGGCTAGGTGGCTCCCACGGAATCTCGGCAGTATCTCTATCATGGGATGTCTGAGTATCCACAGACTCCAAAGTTGAAGGGTAGGTAGGGGCTGTGTTTTCATTCTCTTTATAGCCAAATATTTAAGACTCTGCGTAATATAAAACAGACAATGCCTAGCTGAAATGTATTACACTCTGTTTTGTACATCCTCTCCTTCCTTTCCAATAAAGTCCTATCAAACTCGACTTTCTCTGTGAAGCTTTCCTTGTCCCCTGTAATCAGGAACTCTGACTCCTTTATCCGTTGCCCCTGATTTAACAAATTACATTTTCGTAGTTTGTATACACAGCTAACAGCAATCCTATCCATTCCTCCTCTACTTCAAAGCCTCTTCCCTCCTGGAAGAGCCCCCGATCCCCAGAGGGAACTGGTTAACGCTCAGCAAATAGGGTCTGTCTCCTGTTTAGTAGTTTTATTCTTTCATTAATGCTGCTTACTGCTTCTTTCCCGGGTCCCTTCCCCTCCTCCCGATACGGCCCTTAGGGGTCAGGCCGGTGGCCCGCTCGCCTCGGTCTCCCCACGCCATGCAGCTCTCGGCCCAAATGCAACCCTAAGGACTTGCCTAGAAGCTCCCGGAAAGAGCGCCTGTTAGAGACGCCTCCACGCGCGGCCGCCGGCCTGTCCTCCCGAGGAGATGTGGCCTGACCGGCCGGGTCTCCACCCCCTCCCCAGGGCTCCTTCCAACTCCCGGAGCAGAGCAGACCAGTGGAGGGGGAGAACGGACACCGCCTCGCTCCGTAGCGCCCCGCCGGCCTAGCGGCGACTTCTACGCAGGCGTGGTGACGCTCTCCGGAGTCGCGTCCGACGTCTGCGCAGGCGTGGTGACGCTCTCAGAGGCTCTAGGCTGGGTCCGCCCACTCTCCCCGTGGGCGGGGTTGCCGACGAGGGGGCGTGGCATGGCGCTGCTCTCGCCCTCTCATTGGTCTGCCTGCTAAGGGGCAGGCGGGGCCGGGCAGCGCGCGCCAGAGCTGCAGAGTTGATGCTAAGAGGTGGCGTAGGAACTGCCCTCCGGCCAAAAACCCAAAAAGTGTGGAGGAAGGGGGGGAGGGTGGTGGCGGGTGCCAGTTTGGGAGGCTTTAGGGCCCCTCATGTCCCTGACTCTGCAGGATGAAGGCCCTTGGTCACCATCTCCCAGGGGCCGGGGGAGACCCGCTTTCTGGAAAGGTGTCCTGGCCACGGCCCCGACCCCCGTGCCCCTGGCCTTCACCCCGAGGCTCTCAGCTCCAGCCTAGAGGCTCAGGGCCCCTGCAGGCAGCTCGCAGGACTTGAGAATCCCCGTCCCCATCACCTTCGTTCCAGCTCGGGTCTGGGCACCACAGGCTTCCTCCCTCTGGAGTGGGCAGCTCCTGCCTGGCTGCCACCGGCCAGGCCAAGATCCACCTCAAACGCTTCCTGATGAGCTCCTGCGTCTTCCCGGCCACGCCTCGAGGGAGCTCTCCAGCGCCGGCTCTCAGCCTTCGTGCTTCCTCATGAACTGCTGTTTCTGCCGGCCGCGCCAGCCCTTTGCACTCTCTGTTCCTCCCGGAGAAGCCAGCCCCCGCCTCCCAACACCCCGTACCTTCCCCAGTGCGCCATGACCGTCCCCCCTTTATTCTCACCTATGGGAGATCATTCTGGTGCTCTGAGCACACCTGCACCCTGGCCACCCTACACTTCAACACATCGCTCTGCTTGGTTCGTGGACTAAGCCAGAGGCTGAGTGCTTTTCAGATGTGTACCCCCAGGGTCTGCAGTGCGGCACAGACAGGCTCAACAATGGACTTGGCTCAAAAGTGAAGACTGAAAAGGTGTCAGGCTGGGCTGGGGCATTTTTGTGGGCTTACCAAAGACATGGACCGTTTTATGATCCAAAGACATGGACCATATCTCTTTCAGCTCTGAATCCTGATAGAGGACTCCTTAAATATTTGAACAAATTCAAGATGACAAATAGTGAAATTATAGTTTAGTTATGGTGCCATCACATAGCCTGTGGAACATCTTCTGCTCCATCTGTGGGGGCAGGGTAGCAGGCCTCAGGGACCGGTGACTGAAGAAAATCCAAGTAGTTTAGGAGGGTATGTTTTTGTGTGTGCAGTGTTACAGACAAAGAGGATGCCAAATCCAAGAGGTGTTTGCTATAATGAGTGTTCAAGGAGGGTTGGGTTCCCTCCAACTGATCCTCCAAGGCTCCAGGATGACTCATTCTTCCTTGAGCTCTGGGGTGGAGCTGCTATTTGCTCCCCAAGTTGGGCCCTGCTCCCCCTGGCCCTTGGGATCCCCTGTGTCTCCAGCCACCAGAGCCACACTCCTCAAATAATTGTTGTTAAAGCAGTTGGTCTGTTCATCCCCAGAATTCAGGTCACAGCAAAGGGCAGAGTCTCGCCAGAAGTTACGTCGGGGACCACACAGGTCATCGATGAAGGCTGATTTCTAGGTAGGAAAAGCAGAGACCATGGGGGAAGGGCTATTCAGAGGTCAGCTGTGAATACCTGGGTGCCAGAAGTCTCTCCCTTTCCTCAGCTTCTACTCCTCACCCTGGGGGCCCTTTGTGGGGGCCAGAGAGGGTACAAATCTGCCTGTTTGAATGGCTGGCTTCCTTGTGACTGATAGATGTACACATCAGGAAGTGCCAGAAGCTTGAAGCCCAGAGAAGACAGGAAATGTGGAGTGGGGTTTTCTGGAACCAAGAAGGAAGTTCTCCCCACCAATCCTCAACTTCTGTGGGCTGGTTCAGATGCTAAAGAGAAGGGTAGCCTGCAATTGTCTGCTCTCCCCTCCTCTGCCCTGCATCCTTCCCTCCCCACACACTCACCTCCTCTTCGGCACAGCAGGCCTGCTCTGGAAAGGGCAGTTCACAGCAGCGGGCAGTCATGTTCTGGATCAACCCGTAAATCTGTTTACTGTGTTGGTGGGAAAGGGGAAGAGGTCAAGATCTTTGGGCATTCCCAGGCATCAGAGTGGTGCTGGGTGCCTATGATTTTGCTCTTCCCAGGGGTGCCCTAGAGGCTGTCCCATAAGAGAGGTTTCTGAGCGGGAAAGAGAATTGGGGGGAAAACTGGGCAAGACTCACTGCTTGGTGAGGAATCTCCCATTTCCACAGAGATGGCCCATGAGGTTAGGGGTGACCCAGCTGAGGTCCAGAGTCAAGATGTCGTGGTCGTAGTTGGGATAGGGAGCCCGACGTGCAAAGCACTCATCACGTGCAGGGCTGGGGGGGTAGTGGCAACAGACGTGCTGGTGGGTCTTGATGGCCTGTTCCCGGTCACAGTAGCTATCGAGGGCGTCCTCCCACTGTGGGCCAGAGGGAGGGAAGTCAGAAGACTGGACACTAGAGCCCTTCTCTCCCGACTCTCTGCTGCTGTTTTCATTAGTACACCAGGCTCTGAGATGAGCTGCCCCCACCTCAGGTGCTGGGAGGAGAGGGCAAGAGGCAGGTCAGACACATGGGGTCAGGAAGGTGGAAGGACAGAAGCAGGGATGGGGGTTAGAGGTGGCCACGGGAGGAGACGAGCTGGCATGGCAGATGGAGGTGGATGGATGACGGGTGCATGTGCAGGGTCGCAGGGTCATGGGTGGGTGAGGCCGGGAGTACGGGATGAAGGTTCGAGATGAACAGACTCAGGTGATGAGCACAGTGGCTGGCCGGGCAGTCACGAGCAGACGAATGGGTGCATGTGCTCACAGCGGGGAGGTACGCAGATGGCCGGGCTGGTGAGATCAGGAGTCGGAGGCGGACGGGCAGGCAGACAGGCTCTTGGGGTGCTGGGATGCCCACTTACGGCCTTCCATGTACACGTGTGGTTGTGCCCTTTGTGGCAGCAGTGCTGGAACTCCCCCTCCAGCTGGGTCAGAGCTCGCAGCTGCCTTTGGATGGGGTCCGTAGCTGGGAGGTTGCGTGGCACAGAGCGGAAGCGTCTCAGGTGGCAGATGTTCTTGACGTTGTCCAGTGTGGGCATCCCAGGGGGAAAGGGCAGCTCGGGGCCCGAGGAAATGCCAGGCTGGTGGCTGGGACAGGCCCGGAGCTGGTAGTGAGGCTGGGGAGCTGCCTCCTGGAAGCAGGAGAATCGAGCCTCCCCCTGCTGTCTGCAGCACCAGTGGGCTCGGGTCTTGACCGAGAATTCGGCCTCACAAAACCGGGTCATTGCGTCCTCCCACTAGAGCAAGAGGGATGGGTCAGCCCAACAGCCCATTATCCACCTTCCTGTCTTCCTCCCAGATTCTAGAAAAGGACCTGGGCAGGTAGACAACAAAGAAGCAGAGGCCCGCCCTGCAATCTCCCGGCATGCTCAGGGGCCCAAGGATGGCACTGCTGGTTCCTCCACACCCAAGCCTAGCCTCTGACCCAGGCCGAAGCCTCTGGAAAGATGTGTGTCTGGAGGACACCCAACCCTTACCACGAGTCTTGCACAGTCCAAGCGGTTTGTGTGGCTGCGGCAGCGGCAGCGGCAGCAGCGGGAATATCCAGTCTCCAGCAAATTGAGGGTCTCACCCTGGCGACTGAGGTGGGAATAACCAGTTTGGGGCAGGTTCCAGGGTCCGTACACCACATGCTGGCGGTCAGGGAGGCAGATCTGGTTCAGATTGTCTGGAGAAGGCCGCCCCGGGGGGAAGCCGTCCAGCCGGTGGCCCCAGCCCCCGCGGCGCTGGCCCTTCTGGCAGTGCTGGGCTGAGTCCTGGGACCCGGGCTCGGGGTGGTTCCGGCCTATGAAGGGAGCTGGCTTTTCTGGAATGGGGAAAACAGTGAAAGGGGTAACATGTGGAGGAATGGACAACGGCTGGATGAGCTGGGAAGTTTGAAAGAACTTGGGGTTGAGGAGAAAGGCTCGGGAGGCTATAGGGGAAGAGTAAGAAATTGATTTGTGGCTCTTTAAGAATGATGAACTGAAAGGAAAAGAGAACTTTTTGTGCTGTATCCCAAGATTCAAGTTTCTTGCTCCTCTCTCCAGGGTGCTGAGATCTAAAGCTTCCTAGGGACATGGACAGGCCAAGGCTGTCCCTCACGCTGTCTCTTAGATGGGAAGAGCATGTCCTCCTAATGTGGGAGAGGCAGGTCTGCTGGGGAAGGAGGAGATGGGCAAGTCCAGGCGGCAGCCTGCCCCCACGCTGCGTTGGGATGGGTGCCTAACTCGTTTCCATTCATACTGAGGAGCTCAAGAGAGAAGCAAGTGAAAAGAAGTGCTGTTTTTATGTACTTTAATCTCACAAATTCATAAAATAGTTATTATTTCCGCAATTTCACAGATCAAGAAACTAAGGCTTGGAGAGGTAACTGCCCGATGTGAGGCAGCTAGTCAGTGCAGCAGCCACCATTTCTCCTGCTGCAAGGCCCATGTCCAGCAGGCCATGGGGCAGGTGAGTGGGTAAAGAGGGGAGGGGGCCACTCACCTTCTTTCTGTTCAATAGGGAGCTGGGGAGGAGGCAGCTCTTCCTGGAAGGGGTTGTCTTCAGGGGGAGCTGCTGTAAGAAGAGGCGAGGGCACAGAGGAGGGAGCAAGGCTCAGTGTCAGGAGGGTCCTTACTGGGGAAGGGGCTAGGGAGGGGCAAGCACTCACCTTTTTTTTCAACAGGGAGGAGGGGAGGTGGCAGCTCTTTCTCCTGAACAAAGGTGGCTTCCTTGAAGGGAAGGGGCTGCACTGCAGGAGGAGGAGCGGGTGAGCAGCCCACCCCTTCTCCTAGCCAGGCGAGCAAAGGAGAGCAGGGGCTTCTTCCCTCCTCCCCATCTGAAGACCAGGACCTGAAGGAGATTAGAAACCTGGAGAAGGAACTGAGAAGGGCATGGGTG
Source organism: Myrmecophaga tridactyla (assembly GCA_004026745.1). Taxonomy (NCBI): domain Eukaryota; kingdom Metazoa; phylum Chordata; class Mammalia; order Pilosa; family Myrmecophagidae; genus Myrmecophaga; species Myrmecophaga tridactyla. The sequence goes on along the minus strand of PVIY010018203.1, from coordinate 25,593 downwards.
GGGCCTTACCTTTACTCTGTCCCTCAAAGTCAGGGTGATCCATGGGGAGGGCTCGGATTAGGGGTGGGGGAGAGGGGGCTGCGTAGCCATCTAGAGGCAACAGAGGAGATAGTCTGAGCTCACCGTTTCCTTCTAAATCCCTAACCCATGCTGCTCCCCAAATTCTTACCTTCTTGAGGGGGCTGGGTGAGGTATTCTGACTTCAGTTCTTTCTGCCCTAGAGCCTGGGGGCCTGGAAGGAGGAGGGACGAATCAGGGGGGCTTTGAGGGGCCCCGCCCTGGCCCTGAGCCTGCAGGGAAAGGTGATCCAGGCACTAGAAGCCCCTTGGTACTACCTCTGCCCTGTGTCCCCTAAACCACCTCCCAAACACACCCAGCCGTGACTGACTGGATTCCGGAAAGCCTGTGCTCACTCTGATAGTCCCCACCCCACCCTGGTTCAAAGCCGGGGTCTCGGGAGCTCAGCCTAAAGGGAACGTGACATGGGGGGGCTGGGGAGGAGAGGCCCGAATCGCCTCTGTCAGGGTCTTTCCCTCAGGCTTCTGGGCTCTTCCTTGCACGGCCTCTCTGCTGTGGGGATTCTCTAGCATTCAGACGGGAGAGCCTGGACCCTGAGCTTCACCTGCCATTCACACACTCCAGGTCCTTTAAGCATCTTCAGACCATGGAGGGGCCCATCCTGAAGTGTCAGTGCCTCACCTATGCCTACAGCTAATTTCAGCTCAGACCCAGCCTTAGGCTGGTGCCTGGGGACTGAACAAGGCACACCACAGCCCCAGGGCAAGGAGTCACTTGTAGCTCATCTGCAGGCACAAAATACTAGAAACTCGGGAGGGACAGCCAGAGTCTTACAAAATCCTAAAGAGATGCCGACTAGATCTACCGACACTGTCCATGGTTGGCCTCAGGAGTTCCGTTTGGCTCGGGCAGATGAACAGTGTGTGGTAAAGGGGTCTGGAGGCTCACCTGGCTCCCTGCTGATGGACACCCCTCAACTCCTCCCCCAGCCAGGCAGGAGTCACTCAGCAAACCGGTTCTGAGCAGCCTTGGGCCCCTTCCCCCGCCTTCCTCTGCCTCATAGCCCCCACCCCCACCCCAATATGCCTGCTCAGGAGGGATCCCTTATTCTGTGAACCCACCCATTCTGTCAAGAGTTGCCCACATGACTCAAATTGTTTCTTGGCAGCAATCTTCAGGAACCCCTGGCTCCTTCCCTGCCCCTGTTCCCCACTCCCTGGTCAGAAGCTCCAGTGCCCCAGGCCCACCTTGGGTCTACTCAGAAAAGGGAGGCCGAGTGGAGAATGGCTTTGCTTATGACGTGCCAGTCTAGGGCTCCTGGACCCACACCCCATGCCCAGCCTATCTTGGACCCTAGCCCCGCTCCACTCACCTCCCTCTGAGGCTGCAGCAGCAGTGGCCAAATAGGCCAAGACCAAAGCTGCCCTGGACACGGTCCCCATCCTGGGGCAGGTACTGGCCGCCGGCCACCTGGGAGGTGGGTCCTCAGGCAGATCTGGATGTGCAGGGCTGGGCACTAGAAGCCTGCTTCTCTGGTGGCTGTTGTGAACTTCAGGGCCTTTCCTTCCTTTTATATGGCTGGCTGCTCATGCCTCCCGCCCTTCTCAGCTTCCTGCCGTGACTCAGTCCGTTGCTCCTCCTCTGGCAGCAGCTCCTCCCAGACTCACCCTGAAGTCTTCTCAGAGGAGCGAGAAGAATGGCAGTGATGGAAAGGGACCATTCTTCTGGCCCCAAGAGTAACTGATTCTGAGAATCATGGAGCACAATATTTGAGACCTTATTTGGGGACTCAATTTCTCTGTGTGCTGTTATTCTGTGGGAAAGGGATTTGACAACCTACTGAATCTGGGTTGAGGAAACATGGCAGGAGTTTTTAGTGGGAATCAGGCAGCTATCCCAGTGAGCCCTTTACCACTGCAGGGCTTGGCTGTCCCTTTTGAATTTCCCTAATTCTCTGGGATAGAGGGAGACAAAGCCCCCTTTAAACCCCCTCTCAGGAGTCAGAGATGAAGACACATACCCAAGAGCTTCAAGTTTATTATTTACAGTTACACTCTCCTCACATCCAAACAGCTACAGCTTCCCTCCCTCTGCAGGGTCCCCAAACCAAGTGTCTTCAGGAGACAGCAGAGATACACGCCGCCACAGGGGTTCTGGGGCTCCTCAGGCTCTGTCCTTTGGGCTGGGTCCTGTGTGTGAAGGGAGGCCGGTGGCTCCTAGAGGTCTCTGCCCCATCCCTGTACACAGGCTCAGAACATCTCTTCAGCATTTGGGACCCTGGTATCTTGTAGTTCCAGCAGCCGTCCCACAGCCTCAATTAAGTCCCGCTCCCCAATCTGACGATTATCTCGAGTCCGGATATTCACTGTTCTCATACTTTGCTCTTTCTGGCCAATCACTGCAAGAAGAAGGGAGGTTTGAGAATCTCGGCAAATTTATCCACATGAAATATTTGCTACAGAGAAATTTAAAAGGCCTAAATCTCTAGGAAGGGTGGGAGCAGGGCCCAGACAGTGTTCAAAGAAAGGATGTATTTAGCTGTCCCTCGTCCTGAAGAGAGAAGGAAATATCCCAGCCATTACCCTACATGCCTTAACACTTCCGGTCAGGAGCCCAGAGTCAGCCAGAGAAAGACAAACAGATCAAGAACAAGTCAGAGAGAAACACTGTGTGTGACTGGGGGTCGGGACAGAGGTGAAGGAAGGATGTACGAGGAAGGGGAAGACGGCAGGGGTGGAACAGACAGGTGTAGGATCATGGGATTACGGGGTAGCCTGCTCTATGTGCTGCAAGGCAGGTGGGGTGTGTAAAACCAGAGAATCAGGTAAACGGGATGAGGAGTTTTTGTTCTTTGTCTTCAAGAGAGATCTCTGAGCCCTGGAAAATGAAAAAAAGCAGAAGCAAGGTAGGGCAAGTCCTTTCTCCCAAAGATCCTTCTCCTCATCCCTTAGGGCTGACTCCATCTAGGTCCAGGAGAAACAAAGCTAATTAATTAACACCTTATTAACCCTTCCTGTCCCTTTCTCTCTGATGCTTCCTTGGTTAATTGGCTTAAGAGACACTCAAGGCTAGGGTGAAGGTGAATAAGAGGAAAACTGTGCTGAGTGTCAGAGCTGGCTGTCAGGCGGTAAAGGAACTTGGTGCCCAAATGAGTCAGGTGCCCTGAATCCTGCTTCCTTCTAGTCCCAGCTCAGGTACTGAGCCCCAATCCAAATAGGTAGATAACCAAACTTAATAGACAGGAAAGAAAATTGCAGAGGGCAAGTAGGAGAGCTTAGGGCTCTGAGGTCCTACGCTGACCTGTTCACTTACCAAACTGAAAATTGTAGTGGGCAAGCTGGGCCCGGCGAATTCTGCGGCTGAGGGTCAGTGCACAGTCAGCATCCAGGTCACCGACGAGTCCTGCAGCCTGGAGGCTCTGCTGTGCCTGCAGCAGAGGTTTAGTGACAGGCACACACTTTAATGGAAGGCTGAGGAGCTACAACAGTCTGGTGTCAGTCTTCCCCAAGTCCCACCACCCGTTCCCTGCCCAAATGCTCTCCAGTTCCCACCAACAGTCTCTCCTCATCTCATCTCCTCGCTGAGGCCTCCTCTTCACCCCAATTCCTGAAACCTTTTTGTCTGCCTCCTACTGGGGATGAACCTCTACCCAATAATTCATTCCCTGGATTTTGCCTGCTTCTAGCCACCACTCTACCCGACCAGCTGCTCAAGTCTAGTACTGTACAAACCCAAGTCTCTCTAGAAAAGAAAAACAAAACCAACATTTACCAAGCTCACTTTTTTTTTTTTTGATTGGGCAGGGTCCAGGAATCGAACTCGGGTCTCTGGCACGGCAGGCGAGAATTCTGCCACTGAGCCACTGAGCCACCATTGCACCGCCCTACCAAGCCCAATTTTGTGTAACCTACTCTATTGGCACCTTTTAATATCTGTCATTATTTGATTTTCACATATCCCCACAAGGCAGGCCCCTTCCCATTTTTGACACGTAGAATCTCCAGCATACTGGAGAGCTGCCATTCAAGCCCAGTCTCATGGCTCCAAGGGCTATGTCCTCTCTACCATCTGGGGTCACCACTTCCTACCCATTCTGGGCGCTGGACTCCCTGGTAGTCCTGAGTCTGCCCCTCCTGCTGCTCACCTCTCTGGCATATCCTTCCTGCTCGGCCCCCACAGGGATGACTACCACTTGGAATGGGGAGAGCCACAGCGGCCTGGTGGGGAGAGAACAGAGGAGGACACATCATCCATCTGGGCTCTGGCCAAAAGTGTGACTGCGGAGTGCTGATGTGAGAAGAAAACAGAAACTTCAAGGGATGAAGGGGACAGGATCTGGGGAAGGGACTATCTGGCTTAAGGGCCAGAACAGAAATCCTGGTTCAGAGGGCTCACCATTTTCCTCCACAGCTTTCCGCCAGCACTCCCAACATCCTTTCCACGGAACCTAGCACTGCTCGGTGAATGAGGACTGGCCGCTCCGGAGCCCCCATCTGCCTTGGGGAGAGGGGTGGGTGGAATGAAGGGGCAGCACAAATAGCATAAGCAAAATCACCTTCTGGTTTTCAAGAAATACTCAGATATGGCAGGGATTTGGTTTAGGGTCAAAAGCAGAGGGGGGAGTTGCTCCCCACCTAGTCCATGGGCTGTCAAGAAAGAAAGGGATGGGGCAAGGTTCAGTACCCCCTGTACTGGAGGTCAAATCTCAGGGGCAGCTGAAAGTCAAGCTGGATTGTCCCACACTGATGGGGCCGGCCCAGGGCATCGTGGAGGTGCACATCAATCTGGAAGAGACAGACGAGAGGGCAGGAGAGAAACCAGAACCAATACCCTCCACTAGCTGTTCTGTCCTTCATTCCTCAACCCACCCGTGCGCCAGGTTATTCTGAGAGTCCTATCGCCCAGCTGTATCACTCTCTACCCCTCTACTTCACTCACTGGGGGCTCAGGCAGTGGCTCTCCACTTAAGTCCTAAAAACATTTTAGGGGACAGATACTTTCATCTGAATGACCCATCCTCACCCTGGCCTCTCAATTCCTGGGGCTCCTCATCTCAGTGACCTGTACCCACATCACACTACACCCTTCAATCTGCCAGTGCCTGGACTGGCTGAACCTCTGAAACAGTCCATCAAACACCCTGCTCGGAATACTGTCTCTTAGCCTTCCAGGTCTGACAATTATTCTCATGACTTATGTTCTCACCAAAGGTTCTTCCATTCCTTTTTCCTTTCCATCCACAGGCCCCTCCTGTTTCTATCCCATGCAGCAGTCACCATGCTCCCTGCTTCCCTGGCACCATTGTTTTCTTGTCACGCTCACTCGGCAAAACCCCACCCTGTGGCCACCCTAGACCCTGACCAGGTAGGCCCAATACCAGAACTGCTCAGGGCTAGCCCACATGTCACATACCACAAAAACAGAGGTTGACAGCACTATGGAAATCACCGCTTCGAACCTCAACTGGACCCTCACTGCTACCAGCAACCCTTTGGCTACCCCAACCAGCTTTCTGCCTGTTCTTCTGAGAGATTTTCAAGCTTTTGCCTCTCTCTTCATATCTTCCATCCCTTGAGTGGGCAACTCTCCTTCCATTCTCATCGCAGGAAGTGATGCTTCTTATCTCATGAGAACTCAGATAACTGATCTCATGAGATGGCAAAATGCCTCAATGTCCCATCACCCCACCTATATACTTCCCTGCATGCAGCCCCAGCCCCTCCTCCTGCCCCTGACAAAATACCAAAGGTGGTCCCTTTGTGTGGGCTCTCGATCCAGCCCCTCAGACCTCCCCAGGAACTTCTCTCTACTGTCATCCTTCTCCTACAACTTCAACTTCTCTCCTACCCGAACAGGCTCCCCCCATCACGGCATTTAACATTCACAGGGCTCTCTCTCCATAAAAAATCTCTTTTGACCACCCATGACACTTCAGCTATCCTGCTTTACCTTTATCAGAGCCAAAATTCTTGATGGAATTTTGTTCATTCACTCACTTGTCTGGCCCGACCCCATATATCCCAACTTCATTTTATCAAAAAAAGGCTCTCCCAACAGAACAGACTCTTTCCTAAATCCAGCAGACACTCATCACTTCTCTGCCACTCCTCCTATCCCAGCCCCCCTTACCCCCAAATTCTTTCACTTCTTCCTTGGTCAAGTTACTCACTTTTCAGACTGGACAGATTCCTGCGGGAAGCCTTTCCTGGCCCCTGGGTAAGGTAATCCCTTAGCACCTCAGCACTGACTCTGCCAGGCTGAAATGGCCTATTTACTTTCCTATAGCCCTCATCAGACTCTTTATATCTTACACAAATTAAAAAATATTCCTTTGTACCCACTTAGTATTTAATAAAACAAAATGAAAAATGAGTAAATAAAACTCTAAGGATCTCTAGCTTACCTTAGGTCCATAAAAGGCACCATCTCCAGGGTTGAGGTCCCAGGATTCTCCAAATTCTTCCAGGGCCTGTTGAAGGACCTACAGAGGGAGAGACGAGAGAGGAACATGTCATCTTAGACTTTATGAGCAATGCATAACTCTCCAGGACCCAAAAAATGAGCCCGTCAACATACACCTCTGTCTGAGAAACCTGGTTCCCAACTCTCGTCCCCTTTCAATGGAGACTGATTTATCTGCTTCTGTTTCCCTACCTCCTGCTCACCTGCTCAGCCTGGTCCCAAAGGCAAGGCTCTCCTAGGAAGTCAGACGGCCGGGTGGACAATACCAGGTGGAAGGAGAAGCCAAGGACAGCATAGACAGAGTGGAGGAAATCAAGACAGCCTCGGATCTCTGCTTCCAGCTGGGGGGGAGGAAATAAGGGTAGGCAAGCTGTGAACCAGCTGAAGACCTGAGGTGATGGTAGTCTGGGGGAAACAGCATAGAAAGGTAGCAGAGGAAATGCAGGTATAGAATGGAGCTGAACTGTAGTTATGTAAAGAGGGCAACTCTAGGTCAAGGATGTTGGAGGCGCACAGAAAGAAAAGAAGGTGGTTTAAAAATGCTTTGTGGAGGTAGGGAAGGGCCACCTGATCCAGGGCACAGAAGATGTGAGCATCATCCTGCTGGAAACATCGCAGCCGGGTCAATCCCATCAGACTACCAGAGGCCTCAGCCCGGTGCAGGACCCCGAAGTCTGCCAGTCGCAGGGGCAGCTCTCGCCAGGATCGGGGCCGGTGGGCAAATATCAGGCTGAGGAGGGGTGGGAAGGGGTTAGGGCCATAGGTAGACCTAAGTCCCCAAAGACTTCTCCTCAGCCCAATCTCCTTGCCTGGGTTCTCTGTGCCATAAGTTAATACCCTCTCCAGCCTTGACATGCCCTCCTACTCAGTCCTGTCAATCCCACTCATCGTAGTCTGGGCCCTGCCAGGTTCAAAAGTGAGTTTGTCTGTAACAGTGACAGCCATCATTTACTGTGCCCCTGTTTTGTGACAAGCTGAAAGAAGATCCTTAGAGAGCAAATTCAAATCCCTGCTTTTACTAATAAGGAAACTGGTATTTAGAGAGATACAATGATTTTCCCAAGTTCACATGGCTAGCCAGCAGACAGATTCAAGACTGAAATCAGGTGTCTTAATACTCTTTCTCAAGATCCTTCTATTACTTCATATTCAGCATTCAGTTTGTCTAGCCTTAGCTCTGGGAGCACCCAGGCCCCCTGGCATGCAGCTCACCAATGTGCAGGGCAGTTCATGGGCTTGAGGGCGAGTGTGTTGGTGGGATGGTGGGTAGTGTGGTCACTGTGGCAGCTGGTAGGCCTGTTAGAGCCCGAAGGTTTCAAGGCAAATATGTCTTCCCTATAATGCTTCCAGTGCCCTGACTGTTCCCAGAGTTCTGTAGAAAACAGCGTGGGCGTTTTCACTTCTGAGAAACCACGGCGGGCATACTCGGCCTACAGAAGGAGTACAAACATGGAAGGACAGTGACTAGGGGGAGAGGAGGCTGGGTGGCAGTTGTCTGATTCTCCTGGGGTCCTCAAGCCATGTGAATCAAAAACACAAACTATCTTGTACCATATTCGCATTCCCTGCCTCCCGTCACTGCTCCCCCACATTTCTAATACTTCGATAAAAGTCACCAGCTCTTTATATCGGCTATATTCATACTTCCTATCCCCTTCTTTTAACTCTAGAAACTTGGCTTCTTCTGGGCCCCTAATCCCTCCCCAGCCTTCTTTCTCCAGGGCTTGGGGCCCCCTTACCCTGATAAAAGCAACCAGCGCATTATACACCCTTGTCCCTCGGGGCAGGAAGAAGCAGCTGCCAGGGCTAAGTTCATGGAAGAAGAAGAGCTCCTGTTTCTGGGGTCAGGAATAGCAGAGGTCAGTTTCAGGAGAGGTGGGGAGAGGGAGAAGGCTGGAACCCAAAAGAAACAACTGACAGAGCAGCTCAGTCTGTTTGATACAGAATCTGCTCCCAACTTCATCACAATCAGTCTTCTTCACATCTCTCCAGGCCTCACTACTGTTCCTGGTAATTTCCTCATCCCCGTACCTTCCCAACGCGCCGGTGGTCGCACAACTCTGCCTCCTTCCGCCAGTCTTCCCAGGCCCTCAGGCCCTCCACTGTGGGGAAGGAAATCCCTGATACTCGCTGCATTGTCTCTGGATCCCCTGAAGACTTCCATAAGGATGACGAGTTCTGTGGGAAGAGACGGAGAATCAAAGGGACGAGGTGTAATACTGAAGTCTCTCCTCATCTTCCTTTCAACCGTCGCATGACGCCCTCTATGAAAGCACCTCTGTCGGTCGCTCAACGAGGGCTCCCTCTCATTGCTCTCCCACTGCTTTCTTCACTGTTACCACAGCGGGATGGACACCTCGATCCTCGGGACACTCCCCTGCCATGTTTACAGCCTCGGCCTGACTCTGGATTCCTCAGATATCCTGGTCAAGCTAATCTTAACCTGCCATGTTTTCCCCCATTCTCACTACCACTGCCTTATCCATATCCATGAACTGAGCTCCTTTCTCTTCTTATCTATGGCTGCTTCAGCAAGTAACTCTAAGCTCTTGTCAAATGTCAGTTTACCCACCCCATTATCTACTTCCCATATAGCTGCTGGAAAACTCAACCTCCCACATCATATTCAACTCCTGGCCACATGAAATTCAAATGCTTCTGCTTGTTTTTTTAGAGTCCTTTAAGCATACTGATAAGAAACAGACTGTATTTCATAGCGCTTTCGATTTTTCCTCAAAGACTTTCTCATGTGTTAGTTGGTTTTCAGCATCTCTATAACGTGGATTTGCTGGTAGGATGGGAATTAATAACCTTATTTCACAGATGGGGGAAATGCATAGAGATCTATCCAAGGTCATGTACCTCAGCAGCAGAGCCAGGATTAAGTGCAGATGTTAGGTTCTCAATCTGGGGCTCTGTGCCCTTGTACATCTGCCTCTCCACTCACTCCTTAATCTCATCCCATCTGATAACTCACTTTGTTCAAGAACGATATTTTAATTAAAAGCATTTTCTGGATTTAGGGTATTTTCTGTGCCTGTCAAATGGTCTTCACCCATCCTGGCGGACCATATCTCTCTCTCCACAGAAGCCTTCGCCAAGTGGCCCTGTGCAGCCTGCACAGGACCTCTTTCTCCACCTCCCTTAGCACTCACTTCTCACTATGGAATTTGAATTGGCTTCTGGGTCCTGGCAGGGTGTCCAGACCAGGAGTTTCTAGAAGCCAGGAACTGAGTATCTTTCTCTAACCCCCACCGCCACCCCCCACTTCTTTACCAGAATAAAAAAGGGGCTGAGAGAAAGCATCACCTCCTTATTCCCTGACTCACACTAATGAAAGCAGGAGTCTCAGCAAAACCCTGCTCTCACAACTGACCGTTAGCAGCTTTACTCCTCCAATCTGTCCAGTATGTCGAAGGTGGGGACCACGGCAAAGATCAACCAATGTGCCACACCTGGGAGAAAGAATGACCCACTTTGTGGCTTCCAAAATGTTTTTGAGTTTCTAGTTTTTTCCCTTTCATGGTCTTTAACAAACAAAGAATAAGTAAAGATGAGCTGTTTTACATAGAGCAATAAGAGATAAAAATCAACTTCTTTCTCTGAAGCAACACAAATTACCTTCTATCCTTTCTCTTATGCCATTTTTGGCTTTCTTTGGTGTTTTCCCACCTCTCCCTGTTTCCTCTAATCTTGACAACTCTCACCCATATACTGTTGCTGTTGGACCTGTAACTTTCTCCTCGATCAGGCGAAGTTTAAATGGGTTATCCTGGAGAAGGCAGAATGGATGAGTGAAGACAAGTTTTTATATCCTGGGAGAGAGCTAATCCTTCCCTCATGCCTCTGGATCTTCCTCTTAAAACTGTGCGTCTCCACCACACCTTGAAGAGCTGCCGAAGTTCTTCCCGGGAAGCCTCTAATCGTCGGAAGGGTTGAGCAGCAGCTGCAAGTTCCTGGCAAATCCGCTCCAAAATGGGCAACTCTGAGCTCCGGACTGTCCTGGGAAAAGAAGAGTTGGCTGGTTTGCATTCTTTAAGAAGCAACATCTGGGTGACACACCTGTGGCTTGGGGAGTGAAGTCCTGCTCTCCTGGAACATTTAGAATTACTGGCAAAGACAAACAAACTCAAAGAAAACAGAAATAGGAAATCAGGGACAGATTATACAGGAAGAGCAAAATCTCTATGCATGAAATTAAAAATGGAGGGTAAGCCACGGTGGCTCAGCAGGCAGAGTTCTCACCTGCCATGCCAGAGACCTGTGTTCGATTCCTGGTGCCTGCCCATGTTAAAAAAAAAAAGCAATGCAGAGAGTTATGTTACATATATGTTTCCACAACTGAAAAAAAGAAAGAGAAACATTGACAATGACAATTAAATGCAGTACGTGATACTGAATGGGATCCCAGAATGGAGGAGAAAAGGATCAAAAGGACATTACTGGGATATATGAACAAACTGGAATACAGAATGTACACTTTATATCAATGTTAAGTTTCTTGAACTTGATAACTGCACTTCGGTAAAATTACATAAATGAATATTCTTCTTACTGGGAAATACATGTGGAAGTATTATGTTTTTAAGCAGTATATGTGCAGCCTCCTCTCAAATGTTCAGAAAATTAGATAAATAGATGATGGATTGATACAAGGATAGATAGGAATGGCATTGCAAAATGTTAAAACCCGAGGATATGGGTTTCTAGAGGGAGGGGGAGATATATTAGAATTCTTTGAATGGGGTCTATATTATTTTGCAATAATATAAACGGTATGTTTGAAATTATTTCAAAATAAAAAGTTTAGAGGATAAAAGGTTGAGTGCAGGCAATCTTAGACAAAAAATTAGAGCAATAGTAATGAGAGAATGAAGCAAATTTTGAAGAATTCATAAAAAGTAGAGAAAGTAAGTTTTTTTTTTTTTTTTTTTTGCTTGGGCAGGCACCGGGAACCGAACCCGGGTCTCTGGCATGGCAGGTGAGAACTCTGCCTGCTGAGCCCCCACAGCCCGCCTGAAAAAGTAAGTTTTAAGCAGGGTTAGACAGAAGACAAGGGATACATAGTAGTAGAGAAGGCAGTACTTGTACACAGTGGAGATCTGCTAAAGAATTATAGTAATAATGATGACATTGAAGATAAAACATTGACAGAGTTTCTACTCTGACCAAACACTCTATATGAATTAACTAATTTGAGAACCTTAGAATGTGCCTTTATTTGGAATAAAGGCCTCTGCAGAGGTACTTAAGGAAGATTTCAAGATGAGATCATCCTGGATTCGGGCGGGCCCTAAATTAGACGATGAGCATCCTTATAAGAGATAGAAAAGGAACTGACCCCTCTGAGGACCCCCTGTTTATGGACTTCTGGCCTCCAGAACTTGGAGAGAATTAATTTCTTTTGTTTTAAGCAGTCAAGTTTGTTATGGCAACCCTAGAAAAATAACATGGGGAGGTTAAGCACCTTGCATAAAATTACACAGACAGTAGGTGGTGGAGTAAGGATTGAAATGCAAGTGGTCTGGCTGCAGAGCCCCACCCCTAATTCAATATGCCTCTCATAAGAAAGTGACAGTTGGGGGCAGGGAGAAAGGTCACAGGGCACCTCCCCTCAAGCCTGGGAGTACAACATAACACCCACTTATGTTTCTGGTTCTAGGAAGGGTGCCATGAGGTGCGTGAACTATCTCCCAGCTTTCTTTTCCAAATGAATCTGCCCAAGGCCCCAGAAAGGGCATTAGAAACCACTCTAGCCCTATCCTCCTTCCCTGCACTACTCACCGTTCCCTTCCCAGGAAGAAATCATGGTAGAAGCCACAGTCTGTACTTGGACCTCGACACAGAAGAGCACCTAGAAGCTGTTCAGCTGCTGCCCCTAAGACATGGGTGCTGGAGTGCCAGAACACCTGGGTTCAAAAGAAAGGCGTCCATGAGTTCACAGCCTTCTCTCTTAAACCTTCTCTCTCTGATCCTCTCCTCAGAGAAGCTGGTGGGAAAGTTAGTATGTCTCTGCTTGGAATAAAAACGACAGAATGAAAAATTTAGATCGTGGGGGTGACAAAAAGTATAAAGTAAAAAAACAATGGGCTGAACAGAAAAGAAAGCAGAAAACCAGTATCCCTTCTTTCAGTACAGAGAAGAAAGTAACTCCCAGCCCCACTCCTAAGTCCCCAATGCTTCCTGATCCTGGAGCAGAGAGAAAGAAAGCTAATCTGTCTTCTTTTGCTGCTCCTATAACATCTCCTTTTGTGGCTTCAGAGTAAACTACCCTTTTATGACCTTATTTTTTCCTATCCTAGTGTGATGCATCCATTCCCAGGGCTTTGGTCACCTGTATCCATATAAGACAAGTGATCTCCAAGTCATGTGAATTCTAACAGATGAAGCCTGTGTTATCCGAGCTTCCATGAAGAGGACAAAGTGGGGATGAACAGGCTGTGTGCTCAGTTGAGGAAGCCATGTTAGGATTAAACATATACTACGGATGACTTGCACTGTCAGTGCTCAAGAGATGAGGAGGCTAAATTGGTGTACTTCTGTTTCTCAACTAATTATCTCTTCCCTTCAGCAGCACAATGATGTCTGCATAACAGAACCAGGCTGTCTAATTTAAAACTTTTGCCATACATTTCCAGCTTAGCGAGGACCAATCAAGAGAAACACAAACACAAGACTCAGTCTGTGGCAGATCTCTTTCCCAACTGCAATTGGTGAAACCAAGGAAAGGAAATAAATGATCCTCTGATTGTATATGTCTTAGTATAGTAACTACTGAATTTCAGGCAAGGAAGACACTTACCGCTTTCCCTTCAGGGGAATCAAATGTCAGAAATCTGAGGTCAGAATCTGTCTCCAGGGGCCGATCCAGATCATAAGGGTCTCCGTTCACTTGAGCAGCCACTGCAGTATCTGCCAGTGTTGAACTTCAGGGATGGGGTTTAGGAATGATGAAAAAAAGACAGGGATACAGGGGAAGAGAGGGACTAATCTGTCAACAACTCCAAGTCTGCAAAAGGAAAATGAGTTCCTGGAGCAACAGAATCTATCATTTATCCCTAACTGATAACAGAAGATGAGCAGAGACCCTGAAACCATCAAGTAAAATAAATCCCCAGAATACGCTATCTTGATGCGGATGGAATAGAAACAAGGAGACCGAATTTTCTTTCCCTGCTTAACTTCAGAGTAAGTAAAGGGGCAGGAGAATGATCCCGGGAAGTAGATGAGCCTGATACCTGATGCGCTGTGCTACTTGGTAAGGGGTTGTGTTCCATGCCACAGCATCCACTTTCTGGCCTCCAGGAAGCGAAATTTTAATAGTCCGGCATTCATTCTGTGCCAGGCTTGCTGACCTCTTTTCCTGAGTAGCCCACAGCTCCTCAAAAAGGCTAAGCCGCTCTGCCAACCAGCGTGGAGGGGTCGGCACAGCTGCCTGCAGAGAAAGATACGTTAGAAAGGAACATTCCTTTTTGAGACCGGAAGGGTGGGAAATGGGAACATTCAGGTGGCCTTGGTCCTAGTCTTTAAGGGCACTCGGGACACAGAACCAACGCTGGGGCCCGAAGGAGAGCTGTGCCCCACCGACTCTGGCAGCAGAGGGCCGTGCAGGAGCACAGGGGACAGAGGCGGCGTCAGGCGAGGTGACCCTGGGTTTCGGGGGCCTGTGTCAGTGGGGTCCGGACCTTTTGGGTACCTTACGCACCGCGTGCAGTCCGCAGGCGGGTAACCCTGGGAGCCGGTGCCCCCGCCACATCCGGTACAGCAGCATCTTTCTTCAGAGTCGTGCCCACATTCCCCAAAGCAGCATCGCCGCTTCTCCTTAACCAGATTTCTCATTGGCTTCTGGCCCAATAGTATCCTCGTCTATTGGCTATCGCAGCTGCCACTCTCGTGTAGCACCACCCCCAGGAACTTTGAAGAGGTATTCCCCGGCACAACACGAGCAGCTACGCGCGGGTTCCGGCTACCCGGAAGACCTGAGCTGTTACACACGCTGGCGCCCGGGAGGCCTGCGGGGTTCCGCGGAACCCCAAAGCGGCGTGTGATAGCCAGCGACCCTTTCTAGACGGGAAGTAAGAAATCTCTTAAAGGGGAGAATGGGAGGAAAACAGAATGGGAAGGGTAGCTGATAATTTCCTTGTAACCGTAAATTTTCTTTTACATGAGCTTTACTGACCGGTGGAAAGCAGTAATGGGCATGGGCTTTGGACCCAGAGGTCCTGGGTATTCCATTAACTATGTAACTTTAATTTTTATAAACCTCAATTTTCTCATCTATAAAAATGGGGCTAATAGTAGCATCTATCATTCCCAGTTGTTGAGGTTAATTTTATGTGGCTGTCTGGTATAGTGCATGGCATCTGGTAATGGACCACAACAAAAAGCGACTAGAATTGATGAAGGTAACAGCTTTGGAGCTAGAGCAAAGACAACCTGCAGAGAGGGCACTTCTGGGAGTCCCTTCATAGACTAGGTGTTTAAGAGGAACCCCGGAGACCTTTAAAATTTTCACATATCAGGATTTAAGGTTAAGAGAGGTAAGTGATTTAAGGTCAGACAGTAAGTGCTGATATTGGCTTCTGATATTACCATGCTTTCCCTGGTAATTGAATGTACTCCACTTCACTCCCCCACCATCTCAGAGATAGAGGCGATTCACTCTAGAATCTTAGCTCTCTATTCCCTCCATAAGCCCTTTGTGTCTCATTCCCATCCTAGCTCTCAACTTCATTTATTCCCTCTTCCCTCTCCCTGCTATATCTAGGACAAAAGACCAGGTATATTTTATTAATTTTACACAGTAAAAACTGAAACATAGTCAGATTTGTAGTAGATAAAGCTCATAAGAAGATGAGGAGAAATACACTTGGGGGGCAGCTGTGAGGTTCTCAGCAATCCCTACTGGTCCCCTCACCTGGGGGTGGGGACGGTTATAGTTGGTTTTCAAGTTTCAGTGGTGATGGGATATAAAGTTGTGGAGGAAGAGCTGTCAGAGAAAGCTGCTTAATCTGTGTTTCCACAGAGGCCAGAGGTTCTGTCTGGGGAGGGCAGCAGTTGATCAGTCACAGATACCAGTTGATCTTGGCTCCATCTTCTGGTATGTTAGACATCCTGGAATACAAACAGAAAGAAACAAGACTGATTGTGGGAAAGGAAGATGACTTGTGTAATGTGGTGCGCAGAAGGTAGTGAGGATTTTTAAATGGCATTCAGAAAAGTGAGAAGATGGGTGGAAATTTTCCCATGGTTCTGCACCAAAGGTGCAGAGAACTGTTACATTGCAGGCAATACAATGGTAGGTGCTCAATAATTATTGAATCAGGAACATACTAATCAGGGGCCGCTGCTTGGGGCTTGGTTGAGTGGCTAGTGGGCCCAGCCCGGGGGAGGCAGCAGTCCCACCTGACCCTGGAAAAGACTGGGAAGAGAACATGCAGAGCCAGGCCCTAGTTGAGAAAATACGAAAAAAGCAAAAAGGTCTCTCTGTTACTTTTGATGGAAAAAAGAGAAGATTATTGTCCTTATCTGATGAAATGGGCCTCTGAAAATGGAGCTTCTGTTGAGGCTTTTTGAAATGGTTAACTTCAAAGAAGAGGGCTTTGGTTTGAGAGCAACGAGAGATATCAACGCAAAATAATCAAGAATTATTTTTCGAGGTTCCATGAAAATTACTAATGACTGCTGGATCTGCTAAAAATTCAGTTTTGGGGCCCTTATATTCTCAAGACCAAATGCTTCCAGCCATGGGAAGTATCTCTCTGGCCTTCCATCTGCTGTGGGACCGAGATAGTCCTACTTCTTCCTGGCAGCCCTACATTTCCACCGTCCCTAGTGAGTACGATTCCTCTCTACTTTGAAGATGATGAAGGTTGATATCTTCAGTCAACACAAGCTATACGTGACCTCTTCAGCCAATATAAAAACACAGCTTGACAGCATACCTATTTCTATAAAGTTATCCAGACCCACCCTCATACCAGCAAACTGCTCTTGAAGGATTCTTTCACTTGGGAGGACTACAGCTGGGTCTGCTCTGTTATGATGTGACAAAACCACATCTCCACGGAGGACGCTTCCTGGGTGGCCTGACGTTGATTCCTTTATGGGATGTGTGTAAGCCACCAATGGATTGGCCACCAGTGGCTGCAGCCTGGAGAATGACAGCTGTGAGTGTGCAACTCTGCAAGACTTTAGGGCTGGGGAGCAGATTCACATGTTTACGGCACTCGGTCAAATGCAGTTTCTGATCCACAGTGTTTTTTTTCTTTGACAATAATTCACACGACAGAGTGAAAATAAAGCTTGGAGTGAGTAAAAGTGACAGGCTCTATGCAGTGAAAGCTGAGGTCTTGGCTTGTGCAGGCATCCCAACTTTCAGTATCTTTGCATTGCATTTTATGGAGCCACCCATCTCTGCCCAACTCCTGATTTTTCTCTGAGTCTTCTGCATGACCGAAGAGGAACTGAAAAAACATTTGCTAGGAGAAAATGCTATCGATAGAAACTTCACTTTGGATAACTCTGAATTTCCGGTTAGCTGGGACAATGAAGTCAGACTTTGGATATTTCTTGAAGATAGAGCATCACTTCTTTTGAAAACATATAAAACGACAATTGAGGAAGATAAGTCCTTCTTGAAAAAATCATGACCTTTCCATGTGCCAGCCATGGCCATCAAACTGCGCTCAGGTGAAAAAGAGATTTTGGAAAAAGCAGTTAAGAATGCAGTGTCAACTGGGAACAGTTGTGAAAACAGAAGGAGGAAAAGTCCCCACTTCCCACTTACGAGGAGAGGAAGCTTGGGCTGTTGGAGAGCCGCGTGATGGACTCGAGGCTCCCCTTGTCCCGAGAAACCTGGAGGAGGAGGTAGGCATGCAGAAGGCCTTGGCACTCCAGGCCAAGGCCACAGAAGACGGGCTCATATATGGTGAACGCTCTATCCCCAACGGGACCAGGTCAGAAAAAGAAAATTTAAAACAGAAAGAAAGCAAAAGAGCGATCGGAGATGCCAAAGAATTGCCTTCAGACAGCACTGATCAAGTTAAGGAGTAGCTCTGAGATGAAGCCTGATCTGTTGGGAAATTAAGTTTAGCAGAAGTTTATGAACAGTTCATCTACCTCACTGTGTTTCCTTGTTAACATTTTTCTTTCTGCAGAGAGGAAGATATGTTTTTGCTGCTTCATATAAAAATGATGTAAGTTAAAAAAAAAAAAGAATATACTAATCACTGCATTGACTTGAAGCTCCTAAGGATACAGACACTGAGGTACAAACTCGTTCATAAATCACACGATTCTCCCTTCACCCTTTTTAGGATAGTAGAGGGATGGTGGAATAACAACTAGGCTACACCAGGATGGCAGCTTCTACAGTCATCTCTCAAATATTTACTTACTACTTATTGTGTGCAAGGCACTGAACTGGGCACTGTAGGAATTCCAATCAATAACTACTGTATCACCACCTATGTAACCTGTGTTGCAGTGGAGGAAGGAATGTATTTCAGCCCTCCCCCTGTAGCAAGCAAGCAAGCAAGAGCAAGCTGGCTAAGGCCAATTCATTAATTACTGCTTCTTCTAGAACTTCTGACTTGTGACTAGTACATGCCTCAGCCTCAGGGAATTTAACCCAGTACTCTACCAGGGATACGTGTATCTTTAAAACTTTAACCCTCCATCTTGTGCACCTACCACATGCCAAGTGCTATGCCTTCATTATTTCGCTTGATTCCTAGAACAACCCTGACAAATAGTAACTTTTCTTACGTTTCCTTTAAAACCTGGAAATGGAATCTCACAGAACTCAAGCCCTGTTGGGCCTGAATCCAAAGCCATGCTGCCTCTCAAGGGCCAGATTAATCATAAGGCATCATGTTTGGTAGCATGATTTCCTTTTCCTCTTCACAGTACACTATTAGAAGACTTCGAAACTAAAAAGTCCTTAAATACAGAATAGAGAGATAAGTCCAATAAGAAGCCAAGAAAAGAGGTGCCTTACCAACTTTTCTCTACCAGATGAAGGCTGAGGAAAAATAAGTGCAGGAAAAAAATGTCTGAAGATCTCAAGAAGTCTCAGGGAAAGAAGCTCCTCACTAAAGGTGTGTCTTAGATCCTTAGTCACGTTTTGGCAAATTCAGAGTTTTGCTTCACTTTTAAAATAGACGTCCCAAGTTGGTTAAAGCCTTGCTAAGCGTTTATAGCTTTTTATAAGGATATTCTTAACTGAAGGTGTAGTACTTTCCCACTTGACATCAGGATCAGCACACCTCTAAATCTTTAGCTTTTAGAAGTAAATTTTCTCCCATTTCTCTGTACTAAAGAAGTAGAAAAAATTTTGGAGGCAAAAAGACATTTTAAAACGTAAAAGATAAAAGGAAAGTTTTATGTTATAGCCACCAAATACTCTTGAGGCCCAGAGTAGTAAGTGGCTAAAGGTACAACAGGTGGTTACAGAGGTTAGGTTTATAAATTTTTTTCCCTAGTAACATAAGTAGACGATCTAGTTTGGGGCCAAGCTTTTACTTGAACTTTGCTTGACGATGCCATAATGGGAGGGAAAGTCCGGCCAAGTTTACTGAATGAATAGCGAGGGAAGTTCCTGCCAGGGGCATAGGGATAAATCGAACTTCAGCTTAGAAAACAAGGCCTTGGACTCTCCTCAAATCTCAGACTAATTAAGATTCCCTTCCTCAAGACATCTCTGCAGTCTGTCACTATTACAGAGAAAAGAAGAAACTGATCTTAATCCCCACCCTAACCCCTAATTTGTCAAGTAAACGCAAAGGAAAAAACACAAACCAATCTCCCAAGCCTAGGTGCCAATGCAGGGATATCAATTTAGGCTCCATTTGATTGTTAAAGAACAAAGGAAAAAGCAAAGTACCCTAAAAAGGTCCTAATTACAAGAAGGCAATATACAACTAAGGCCCACTGCTCAATAATCAAGATTTCAAAAACTTCCCTAATCTCTATTGTCTTTGGCAATAGATTGGCTACCTAGAAGATCTGGACTTTAAGTATCACCTCACATAGGTGCAAAGGACTCCTAGCCAGGGGAGGGGAAATAAAAGGAACTAGATACCACCCATCACAAATGCAGGATGTTGTTAAGTCCTCTCATCTCCTTTCTTTCCCACCAATCATGGAACAAAGGTCTTAAGGGTATTATCTCAAAGATAAGGGGACACAAGGGGATGAGGAAATAAAAGTTGCTGGAACATCCACTTTGTTACCCGAACAGATCCAGGGTGGACTGGTTTAGCCAACACCCCTTTGAGTCAAACACATAAAACTGCTATCTGTTTTTCTTTTCTCTATTGGCAGCACAAAGAGCTGGCTAACCCTGCACTGCACCTGTTTTCTCACCTTTTCACTCTTGCCAGGTTGAAAACAAAGGAAAAGGATGGGGAGAAAACACAAAAAATGGAACCATAAGTAGCTGCAGTATTAATTCCTAAACAGATTTCAGCCTTCTTTTCCCTTTCCCTTCAAATTTGTATCTAAGCATAAACGGTTTCTCTTTTTCTCCCAGTGTTATAAGTAACTTTGATATTTACAGTTCGTTTTACATTGCTTTTGCTCCTTTCCTTTAAAGTCTATTTCTCTTTACTTCTACATTGGGTGGGGGAGTTGGTGAGGGAAGAGGAAGAGCAGGATGTTTACTTAAGAGCCAACGTCTCCCTTAAGGGTGTCCCCTCTGTCTTGTCTATGCAGCCTCAATGAGTTATTACTCAGCAACTGTGAACAGGAGCTGACAGACTTGCCCAGTTACTCATAAATAAGTATGAGAAACACCCAGTACCCTAAGAGTGATAAAACTCATTCTGATGGTGTTTATATTACCATATCTACACACATGGCGGGGAGGGTGGTGCTGGTGTAACCCAGCCCTCCTATATAAGATTGCTTAAATAAAATAAATTGGAGCCAGGGCTTGGGGGGGGGGGGAGGCCAGTGAGGGAGCCTAAAAGCTAATGATTTCTTATGGGGTGGAGAGAGGAATTCGGTGGGCAAGTCAAGGTCTCAAGAGAGGACAAGTCAGAAGGGGTGAGCCAGATTCCGGAAGCGAGGACAATGTACACCCTACTTGCTGGGTGTGTTCCTAGGCCCCTGCTATTTCTGAAGTGTCTGGTGATATGTGTATGTAGCTTAACGTGATCAAGGCTGCTATTTAGAGCCTGACAGTCTGCCAGTGACCCAGGTCTTGGCCCAGATGCAGTGACTATCCCTCTCTACCTCTTAAAGCCAACATTCCATTTATTAAGCCTCACTGGGGCATGAAAAAGGATGGGGTAAGAGAGAAGGGTTAAGTGTGGTTTCTGCAATCCGTCATGCAGAAGCCACACTTAACCCTTCTCTTTTACTCCATTTTCAATAACAAGGGTGGATGGGGTAAAGAATTGGTCAGAATGGATCCCCATTACCATCAACCCAATTCAATGTTTGTTTTAAAACTGCTTCTTGGATCACACTTGTACAACCCTTTGAAGACAAATAATTTACCCACAGTATATGTCCCACATCCCCAACCACTCCCTGAACATCTTCAATCTCATCCCGCCCATCATCCCTTTAAAAAATCCAGTTATACAAAGTAGCAAACAGATCCCACAAGGCCATGAAGATTTTAGAGGCTCAGATTGCCTTCCATGGGGACAGCTGGACAAAAACGTGAGAGGGGAGGAGTCAACCACACAACAAAGGAGACCATACTTTATTAAATTGGAAAACGAAAACATAATATTTGGGACAAAGATTAAAAAAAAAGGAATGATTGGAAGAGAGGAAAGTTGAAGTGGCCACAGGAAGGGAAGGATGGGATGGTCTGCGGTATCCTTGTGAGCACTGCAGAATGGGTGGGTCCACACCCCCCCTCCCCCTCACACACTCTTATATCAAAAGCCAATACAAAGGCGTCTTCAGAGATATGTCCAAGCTTTTCCTTCTGCGTTGTGTAGTTGGCTTCACCTTCAGCCCTGGACAGTCATGTAGCGTCTTTGCTGGAGAAAATTTAGGTTTTTCAGCAGGCTCCACAAAGCAGCAGTTTCAGCTCCTGGAGAAATTCCCTTCTATTTGCACTCACCAGAGAAGCTAGAGGCCCTTGGTGAAAGCCCCAAATCTCAAAGAAAAATGTCAAACCTTTAGAACTAGTTATTTTATTAAATGATATTAATACACATTTCAAAAAAATTTCATTGCTGTTGCCTCTAAAGCATGTATTTGTTTTGTTTTCCACACTGAACACATGAGAATACCAATCCAGCATATCTAATTTTAATCTTAACAGGCACCCCTACCTATTTGGAAAAAAGAGAGAGAGAGAGAGAGGAGAGAGAGAGAGAGAGAGAGAGAGAGAGAGAGGGAGGGAGGGAGGGAGGGAGGGGGGGAGGGAGGGAGGGAGGGAGAGAAAGGGGCGAAGGGGGAGGGGAAGCGGTAATTTACAGCGGCTTCAAACACTAACAGCTGAAGCTTAATCCTGCATGAATGTTAACTTCAAAATCTTATAGTGAATACTCTGCAATGATGAGACTTAGCATATTCACATTATCTAGATAGGTTTGCTGTACCATATATACCACAAACACTGTATTCCTGGGATCGGAAAAGATAAAAGTCCTACTCTGCTCATTTTACCTTCCCTGTAATTAAACCTAATTCTATTTACTCTCAACTTTGGGGAGGGAAGGTGGGAGCAGGGAGAGAGCTCTCATCTAACCTGATAGAAGAGAAAATATTTCAAGACTCTACTTCTGATACTGCATCACTGAGCTTTTCAAGTGGTGCCTGCCTACTCACGGCCCCGTCAGTCTCTGTCTGTGATTTTACAGTGAGCACCAAGGACCTTAATAATAAATTCTTGTATTTTACTTTCGTAAGAATCATGCCCTTGCCAAGACACACTATGTTATGCTTTCTTTAAAAAAATCTTGTTTATTAAAAAAAAAAAAACTCAGGTTGGAATACAAAAGTCAGAGCATGGTCATGGGAGTTTTAAATCACAGACACAGAAAGAATAAAACCCCTTTGTTTCATATTTACCAGAATTGTCTTGTTTTGCTATATCACATATATACATTGTCTTCATTTACTGCTATAGACAGACTTCCTTATAGTTAATAGCTGACAGTCACATAACAAATCCTCACTTCCATCCTGAAACAAATGCATGGGTTTTGTGGCTTAAAAAACTCACACGCAAAAAATCCAACAAAACAAAACCCCCCAAATAAACAAAAAACCAAACCCTTAATAATCCATCTTTTAAACTGTACAACAAAGTCTTCCCTTCATGTATTAGCCATCATGCTTTTGAGGACAGTTATTCTCCTCCAACATTCAGGAAGCTACTTTCCTGATATTCCCACGTTTTCTGATAAAATCAAATGGTCAGAGAGCCTTTTCAAGTAAACACTCCTTTTAGCTTAAACAAGAGCAGCAGAAATAATTCACATTCTTTTATTCTAGAATGAAAAACATCCCACTTAATTTCTTCACACAGGAAAATTAATTTCAGTTCTCAAAGTGAAACAGAACTTTCCCTTCTCACCATGTGCCTACACACTTTTTCTCTCTGACCCTTTTCCCTAAACATATGTCTTAGAACTCAACATAACTATACTATCCCGTTGCTTTGTTACACTGTATACCCTTCCCCACACATAAGGTCATGGTATCATGCATTTTTATGGGGAGAGCTACAGGGCAAAGAGACTTGCGAGGGTCAAAGGAAGAAAAAGCAGGTGGTTTAAGACCAGATTATACATTAGGAAGATGAGAGCCTTTCAGCATCCTAACCCAGAACACATGACAAGCCCAAATAAATAACATGGAATAAATTACATAAAAATTCCAAAACTATGACACACCCCTGTTTAAACTGTTCTTTTTCTGAAAAGCAGGTTTATTGAGGCAAAGAATCATCTGTTTCTACTTTTCCTTCCCATCTTTAATATTCCACTGGTGGAATCCAAGGCAATCCTCAAACTTCCTATAGTTGTTTTTCTACTAACTTGGAAGAAAATATATGAAACTTGCTGGGATCCCCTAAAAACATATATTGTTTGACTCATGTAGCTGTAGCTGTAGATCTTCAGTGTGTACCTTGGGGTAAGACACTAAATAATAAAAAAATAGTAGTAAGCAACACTTGTTTCAGTGTCCCTAGACACAAAGATATAAACACTCCAAGTGCAGTGATTGTCTTTTTCTAGAGTACTAGAAAAACAAATGAGACTTTCAGTCTAGGGTGAAGATAAGCACTTCTCTCATGTAAAACGGCTACAGGCAGAGTCATTATTTCCTCTTGAGGGTGGGGATAAGGCTTGCAATGTGATAGGCTGCTATCTTTGGTGGGGTAATTTGGATTTATCAGGTTCTTCTGTTTTTCTGTAAAGGTGTACATAATAATACCCCCTTGTCTTCAAGACATACATGAAGATTTTAATATAAAGATGTTACTGACCCTCCTCCTTCGAAATATAAGAATAGGGACAGGACTGGGGGAGAGGGAAAAGTAAGATAAAGACAAATACTTCTCCTTTCTCTAACAGTTAACCTTTGCTGAAAACCACTAACAAATATCACTTACATTTGGAGGGCACGATGGGAAAAATGTCTACTTCTTATGTTAAAAAATGCAGGGATAATAGTTCAGCTGCTGCTTTTTATCAATTGTCAACTGTAGTGACTTTCTGGCCAAAGAAGTGAAAACTGAGGGAGAAAAGGAAAGTCAAGAAAGAAAAGAAGAAAAATAGGAGGCAAGAGCTTGGGGCAAGACGAAACTACCTCAAAAACGTTTCCCATTCATTCCTCCTGTTTACAAGGGATAGACAAGACACATCACACATAAATAGTTCTTTCCCCTAACTCTATATATTGTTGTAGTCACACCATGAAATTGTTTCCAGCCCCCACCCTTCATTCCAAAGACAAAAAAATTTATTAGGATAGAATGAGATTTGTATCTCCTCAAAGTTATCTGTCTGATAGTATTTTAGCGGAAGAGGCTAATAAAAATTTTAAAAAGAGGATCTTAGTAGAAGGGTAAAGACCTTAGCATGCCTTAAAAAGAAAACAAATAAACCAGACAGGGCCAAGGTCCCCCACATTCCTCCCTTGCATCTCTTGGCTGTCCTCAGGGCATAGAACATAGAGAAGAGATAACCAAGCTGGTTACAGCAGTGACTTAGCTGGGGAGGGAGGGGACTGGAGTCCTTCCACCGGCTACTTGATTAACCAAGCCCAAAATAACACCCCAGCATTGCATATATTATCTGTACTGATGGAAGTTTTATTTCAAATGCAATAATAATATTCAAAAGATGGGGTGGAATAAGATATGCTTTCCTTTTCCCCCTCCCCAAAGTCCCAGCGCCAAATGAAATGGCTTGGATGTGTTTTGTTGCCTCTTTTTTCTCACCCAGTACAGACAACTTGGGGAAGGTAGGTAAGTGCAGTGGGAGGGAGGACTGGATGGATGGAATAATGAAATGGAAGCGTATATGACTTTTTAATTTGGGAGGGAGGCCCCTTGTCATAATAAAAAAATAAATCAATGGGAGGGAAAACAAATTAAAAAACCCAACAACAATAAACCAAACGCCTACTTCCAACGCTCTCTAGACTGTTCATGCCTTTCCCTTGGTTTGCATCAGTACCTGGGAGGGAAGAATGGGCGTTTTGGTGCAAAGAACGGAGGGCCCCTAGCAAAAGGTGGCCTGGGTCTCTTTAAACTGTGGAAAGGGTCTCTGCTGAGAAAAGGTTCCCTGGGCCGAAAGTCTGGCCGGGGATTCCGCAAAATCATACCACTCCGGCTGATGGTGTCTCTGTGTGAGGGACCCAAGGGGGGGCCACTGCTGCTGTTGCTGCCTCCCCCACTTCCTCCTCCATGGGCTGGGCCCAGGTGCTCCAGAGAATGGGTGGGTAGACTCAGGCTCTCACGCACACGGCTAAGGCCAGGGCCGTTGAGGTCCCGTTGGGTGGGGCCCCCATGGTCCCTGGGTCCTGGGAGCACCCCAAAATGCTCAGCCAGGGTCCCTTGAAGGAGGGAGCTATGGTCCTTGGGAAATACTGCCACAGCCCCTGCTACGCCGTGCTCTGCCAGTGGCGGGG
>PVIY010018202.1:18598-48125 GCA_004026745.1 Myrmecophaga tridactyla | reverse complement strand
CATAGACCATGGAAGGAGTTTTCTGCCTGGTCTCTTGTAGGGGGAAAAACAGCTTTAAGTATTTTTTTGAAAAATAAAATTGCTTCTTTATTGGATTTCCTTCAGATGAAACTGAATAGATGAATAATGTATATGTCTTACGTCAATTTAAAAAAAAGCCCTGTGATTTGTACAGCTGTGACTGAGAGAAGTCAATTGACACTTAAAGGCAAAGACAATGGAAAATGGAAAAATAAATGGGTGGAAAATTCTACAACTCAAAATCCCAGTCCTCTTAAGGATAAGACGGTTACTTGAGAAGGCTCTGTTGAATTTTTGGCATACTTGTGTTATCTTGCTTTGAAGATGGAATGCAAACCATGGTTTTCAGCCAGTGTCATTGTGCTCTGAAGGAAATTCAGTTGGATTTGCTGGGACTTTGTGGTAACACTGATTTCCCTAAACATAATATCTCAAAGGCCTTGTGCAAGAAGGGTATCCCTCAATGGAAAGAGTAGCTTAATGTTTCTGAAGTCTACAGCAAATTTCCTTTGCGTGGGACTCCTAATGCTAACCCAGGAAAGAGTCCCACTCAGGTAGGTCTACAGAGTCTTTGATGAGAATTTTTACCACTTTTATATTTTACTGTTAATCCAGTGGAGGATTGGTAAAAGTTTATTTGCTACAGAACTCATCAGGACTGCCAATGAGTACGCTTTGGTAGAGGCTGGATGCATGTAGGTGTGCTGCTGCTGAACATATGCTCCTCTTGTCTTTCACTGTGTGTGTTGAACAGTTTCATGGAAAAGCTGGGTGCCACTAATAGCATGTGAGGCCTGCAAGTTCACATTCAGTTATATTATTTTCTGCTGCCTGCTGAAAAATTGTTTTCCCAGTAAAATTTGATTATTTTCTCAGGGCCTGAAGCATTTTTGAATTAAAATGAAAGGAATAATTTAATACACTTTAGTCTCTTCTTACCTGCTGTGCCGGTTTGAAAGTATTATGCACCCTGGAAAAGCCATGTTTTTGGCCTGATCTAATCTCGTGGGAGCAGCCTTTTCTATTTCTTTTAATCTTGATTCAGTAATGTAGGTTGGAAGCTTTTGATTAGATTATATCCACACAGATGTAACACACCTACTTGTGGAGTGACCTTTTGATTACATGGAGCTGTGACTCCACCCATTCCAGGTGGGTCTTCGTTGGTTTCCTGGAATCTTTTGAAAGAGAAAAAAGACAGAAGTGACAGCAGCTTCAGAACCAACAGAAACTTCACAGCAGAGCTGACACAGATGCAGAAATGTGGAATACAGAGGCAAGGATGTTTGGAGATGCTTAGAGCCCAGCAGATGTTGCCATGAGCTGTTAAGCAAACCAGAACCTGGAGAGACCCAAGGGAAGCCAAGAGATGAAAGCCAGCCCCAGAGAAGCAAAGTGAGGAACCTCCACATGGTCAGAGACTGAAGGCAAAGGAGCCCAGGAACAAGGGACCAGCAGGTGCCAGCCACCTGACTTCCCAGCTGACAGAGCTGTTCCCGACAGTATCAGCCTTTCTTGAGTGAAGATACCACTTTCACTTCCTTAGAACTGTAAGGATTCCCCTTTATAAAAACTGTCCCATTTCCGGTATATTGCATTCCAGCAGCTTGCAGACTAACACAACTGCATAGTTGCTAAAAAGAAATAAAAGATCTTATCATTTTAAAAATAAGATATTTATTCAAAGAATTTGAATTTCTTTCCTTGTGTGTATATTAATAAATACCAGATACTGAAGGCTGTGCATAACATTGATTGTTATTTTAACTTATTAGGGATTTTGCATATCATGTGAACAGGTCAGTTTTAAGGAGACTTCAAAAGATTTTTTAGCATTGGAGTATAAGTAGTAGCAAAAGGAGAAAAATAATAATTTAATAGAGATTTATATGCTTCTTTAGAAATTTTAGATTTAGAAATATTTTTACTGGCTTACCACTGTGATTTTTGATGCCCATTTTAAATTATAAAAATGAGTAGGCTTACAAATTCTCTAATATAGAAAGGATTCTGACAAAAAGACCATATTCAAAATATGCCTGGTTTTTCCTGAAAGAACCTGATGAACCTCAGCATGATCTTCTTTCTTAGGACTAGATTATAGGTTAAGGATGCTATTTAAAGGGTTACTCCACTGGCATGAGTTTGGTCTACAGGGTTTTTCAGCCACTTTCTTCTTTCAGTGTTTTATTGGGTCCCGCAGCATGGACCCTGAGTAGAGCATTGAAGGGGGGAATCCACAGTGTTTTCTATTTTCCCTAAACAAAAGTTAAGGAGGATTTAAAAATATATACACAAAGTTGTTTCTTCTTGAATTTAGACATTGAACAAGAATGCAATAAAATTATTTCCCTTTTATCTTATAAGGCATTCTCTAACTCATGAGATGAAGTGCCCTTAATAACATGGAATGTGGCCGTTGAAGAATTTGAACAAATAAGGTTAATATGGTTGTATTTGTTGTATGGCTACTGTAACAAATTACCACAAACCAGGCAGCTTAAAACAAAAGAAATTTATTCTCTCACACTTCTGGAGGTCAGAAGTCTGAAATCAAGGTGTCGACAGGGTTGTACTCCCTCTGGAGGCTGTAGGAGAGGATCCGTTCTTTGCCTTTTCCAGTCTTTGGCTGTCAGCATTCCTTGACTAGTGGCCACATCTCTCAAATCTCTGCTTCCATGGTCACATTTCCTCTTCCTCTTCTCTCTGTGGGTCTCCCTCTGCTTCCCTGTTATAAAGATATTTGTGATGGCATCTAGGGCCCACTCAAATAATCCTCATCTCAAGATTCTTAATTGCATCTTTTCCATCAATTAGATCTGCAAATAAGGTAACATTTACAAATTTCAGGAATTAGGACTTGATAGTTCTGAGTGATCATTCAATCTATTACAATAGCAGTGATAGTTTTCAGTAAAATGGTTGTTCTATTAGGGAGTTTCTTTTGGTGAGTAATAGAAAGTGACATTAAAAGTTAGGAATTTGTTAAAATGATGCTGAAGACTCATGTAAGATCTAAGAAAGAGTTAAATAGGTAAACCCTTGGCAGGGGAGGCACAATAGAAATTGAGGGATGATGTCAACTATGAACCACATCAACATGATTTAGCCAGGGACTCTGTTTTTTTTCTGGTTCTAGATTCCAAATTTTTGGGAGAGAGAGTCTTATGGCCCCATGTGGGCCAGTGTCCACCTTGGATCAAAGAGCTACAGTAAAAGGGACAGGATCAGACAGTACAGACCAAGCTTCTAGGGCCCTACCACCACAATAGGCAGGGTCCTGAGAAAGAGAAGGCAAAGAAGGCATGTAATTTACCATATACAGCTGGGCTCCCTTGTGGGAGCAGCTGTTTCTTTAAACCCCTAGCCAGCACTTTGATTGGAGACTTGATTAGATTATCTCCATGGAGATGTGACTCGCCCAAATATTAATTAGAGGGAGATGGCACTTGATCCATTCCAGGTGGGTCTTGATTAGTTCCCTGGAATCCTTTAAAAGAGGAAGTATTTTAGAGAGAGTCCCTTTTTTAGAGCCATGAGAACCATGGGAGCACATGCAGCCAGAGACCCTTGGAGATGAAGAAGGAAATGCCTCTGAAGGAGCTTCATGAAACAAGAAGCCTGGAGAGAAAGCTAGCAGACATCGCCATGTTTGCCATGCGCCTTTCCAGTTGGGAAAGAAACCCTGAACTTCATCAGCCTTCTTGAACCAGGGTGTCTTTCCCTGGATGCCTCAGATTAGATTTTTCTATAGCTTTGTTTTAATTGGGACATTTTCATAGTCTTCAAGCTATAACCTAGCAACTTAATAAATTCCTCCTTTTAAAAGCCATTCTGTTTCTGGTGTATTGCATTCTGGCAGCTAGCAAGCTAAACTATGCAATACACTGGAGACCAACAGAAATATCAATATAATGATTCAGCAGTCATAGTTATTTGTTAAACCTTAGCTTCTCTGTTATAGTCCTCCATCTCTTTCAATAACATATATACATAAAAACAATAAATTTCAAAGTACATCGCAACAATTAGTTGTAAAACAGATTTCAGAGTTTGGTATGGGTTATAATTTCACAATTTTAGATTTTTATTTCTAGCTGTTCTAAGGTACTGGAGGTTAAAAGAAATGTCAGTATAACGATTCAGCACTCATATTCATTTGTTAAACCCGACCTTCTTGTATAATTCCACCATCACCTCTGCTCTTTCTCCCACTCTTTAGGGGTATTTAGAATAGGGCCATGCCTATTCTAACTTTTTCATGTTGGAAGAATCTGTTGATAATATAATAATTAATGTTCTGGAGGGGCTGGCCCCTCTACATTTCAGGACTTATCTGGTCCAGAGACCCATCTGGAGGCTGTAGATTTTGGTCTGCTACCTAATCTTAGAGAAAGAAGCAATGGATTATATTTTCTTTAATGCATCTATTCTTTTCTAGATGGATTTTTATGTTTTTGCTCTAGGGAGTGGGCTTCTCTCTAGGCAGTCTATTAACTCTATGGTACATTCCTGTGCAATTTAATCCCACATCAGAGAAACTGCAGAATTATTTCTATTTAAAGTTATGTTGCATTAGGTTAGTTATTATATTTGTATAAAAATGTATAGCCTGCAAAGTATTTTCAAATATATCAGATCATTTCAATTCTTTTGGGTATA
The DNA here is from genome assembly GCA_004026745.1 of Myrmecophaga tridactyla. Classification (NCBI taxonomy): domain Eukaryota; kingdom Metazoa; phylum Chordata; class Mammalia; order Pilosa; family Myrmecophagidae; genus Myrmecophaga; species Myrmecophaga tridactyla. The sequence continues at coordinate 43,442 of PVIY010018202.1, read as the reverse complement.
TACCTAGAAGTGGGATTGCTGGGTCATATCATAATCCTATTCTTAACTTTCTGAGAAATCACCAAACTGTATTCCACAGAGGATAAACCATCATACATTCTCATCAACATTCAACACCGAGTGTTCTATCTCTCCACATTCTCTTCAACATTTGTAATTTTCCATTTTTAGAATATTAGGCATTCTAAGGGGGTATGAAATGATATTTCAATGTAGTTTTGAATGACATTTCCTTCATATCTTATGATATTGAGCATCTTTTTATGTGCTTTTTGGATATTTAGATATCTTCTTTGGAGAAAAGTTGATTCAAGTCTCTCACCCATTTTTTAATTGGGTGCTTTATTTTTTTGTTGTTGAGTTGTAGGATTTCTTTATACATTCTGGATATTAAACCCTTAGCGGATATGTAGTTTCCAAATACTTTCTCCCACGGTGTAGGTTGTTTTTTTTTCATTTTCATGATAAAGTCCTCTGAGGCACATAAGTTTTTAATTTTGATGACCTCCTATTTATCTATTTTTTTTCTTTTGTTGCTTGCTTGTGCTTTGGTATAAAGGCAAAGAATACATTTGATAGTTACCATGTAGATTTTTCTCTTTAAGTGACTGTTTAAAAATGGTTTAAAATGTTAAAATAATTTATTTTGTTGGTTTTTTCTTTAAATACTCTTAAGACATTTTCTGTACCAATCTATACAAAGCAGTTTATAAATAAAATTCTCCTGGCTGAATTGGGGTTTAATTTTGAAGAAGACTTTTTAAGAAAAGTTTCTGTAAATACAAGGCATCTAGAAGAAGCATAGAGAAAGTTGTCTTCTCAAAAAGGAAAACTCTGTTTTCACTGCTCTTGGGTAAATATGTTTGTCTTACGGTAAGTGTATGTTTGAGCTGCCATTATTTTCCAAAGTAGCTGCATCATTTTGTGTCCCCACCAACTATATATGAGTCTTCCAGTCACTTCACATCCTCAGCAACACTTAGTATCGTCAATCTTTTAAATTTTATTCATTCTAGTTTACCCATTGTAGGGGTCAGTATTTTATTGCAGTTTGAAAAGCTATCCACATAAAGGCATTTACTCCAATATCCATAGCATATTTATTCATAACAGCTAAAAACTCATAACAACCCAAATGTCCATCAAATTGGTGAATGGATAAACAAATTAAATGTATCCATACAATGGAATTCTACTGAAAAAGAAATGAACTAATGATACATACACCATCCTAAATGAACCTTAAACACTAAGTGAAAGAAGCCAGGTATGAAATACAATGTACTAGATGCTTCTATTCATATGAAATTATAAAAAAGGTAAAACTATAGTGGCAGAAAGCAGATTCATTGTTGCAAAGGGTTGAGTGAGGGATAACTAAAGAAACAGTACATAACTTGGGGTGATGGAATTGTTCTGTATCAACTCTGTACAAAAGAAATATTATATGAGCCACAAAAACAAGTCACCTATATAACTAAAAATTTTTTAGTTGCCACATTATAAAAGGAAAAAGCAACAGGTGAAATTAATTATAATAATATATGAGTTAACCCAATATTATAATGTCAACATATAATTGATATAAAAATTATTAATGAATTTTTAAACATTTTTCCATATTTGTCTTCAAAATTTGGTGCACAATTTACACGTATGGTACATCTCAATTTAGATAAGACATATTTCAAGTGATCAATAGTCACATATAGTTCTGAGAGAAGTGCTCAAGAGAGTTGGTATTTCTCTCAGTTTTGATAGGGCCCCTAAATGGTGATGCAGAGTTTTCTTTGGGAAAAGGTGTTGGGAGTTTCCAACATTGCCACTTTTTAGAACAACTGCTGATGAGTCTGAAGCAAACTGAAAGCATTCAGAAGACCCTTTCTTTTGTGAGGCAAATTTCTGGTGATGCAATTTCTTTTTTCCTACAGGATAGTGTTTATGTTGAATCAGTTACTGAAAGTAACAAAATATCCTTAGTGCACCCTTTTCTTCCACATACTTTGATCCTTGATTCATTATCTAGACATACTCCTTCTCTTCTCAAGAACTGGAACAGGCATAGCTGGGATGCTGATCAGGCAGCCAGTATTGGGCTAGTGACGTCTGCCACTGCATGAACTCTCTGAAGTCAGACATTATATTTAACATTTATCTTTGAACACTCAATTTTCCTGACCAGTGCCTGGCAAATGGCAAGTGCTCAGTAAGAATTTATTGATTGAATTGAGGTTTTTTGATGGAAGAACACCTGTCCCCTTCTAGGGATTCCTTCTTGTATTGTCCAGTCCTTTTTATCTCAGAATGAAGTGGGGATGTCTAGTAGGGTGGATTGGAGGCAAGCCATATCTTCTTAACGCTTGTATTTCTTGAGAATGGAATATGTAGACGTTCTCTGGCACTTGGGAACCCAGAATGGTGGAAAAGACCCGCAAAATTCTATGAGCAAATCTTCATCCTCAATTTCTGTTTAATGTCTACATTATGCTAAATTTATTTTAGAAATTATTAGTTAATGGTTACTTTCAGTAGATAAAATAGCATTAAATCACTATATCAGTTAGGATTCTTTTGGTGACAAGTAATAGAAGATATAACCCCAGCTAGTTTAAGCAAAGCAAAAAAGGTCCATTTGGCTTCAGGGCTCAATGATGTGGGTGTGGAGAGTTCTTGCCAATTTTGGTTCTACTTCATCTGGGTGGATTTTGTTCTCAGGCAGGCTCTTATTTCACGGTTGCAAGATAGTTACCAGGGACTATAAAATCCTTCCAAGCTAAAATCCGGCAGAAAATAAAGTGAGAGTTTAGTCTTTGTTGTGGCTTCTTCAATGAAAGTCTCATTGGCTCTGATTAGGTCATGTGATCATCTGTAAACCAATCATTATGACCAAGGGAAGGGAAGTATGATTAGCTCAGGCCTGACTTTATCCTCTACGTTGGTCCCAAAACAAACAGATTCACTTGGAAGAGGGGTTGCTTTTCCAGGGGCTATCTGAATGCCCTTACCAGGAGAAGAGTGAGTGAATGCCGAGAGACAGAACCATGAATGGAATGTGAGCCACTGTCTTCCCTGTCTGTACCGATGGCAGATGATCAATCAAAGTACTTTCCTTGCTGTACATCAGCATGGCATTAGCACACCTTCAATGCAGTGCTCTATTCAGCCACTAACCATCCATCAGAGTTGATAAGTTAAATGAACGCTTTATACCATCATGTGCCTAGATGCTGAAAAAAAACTGGAAATGATTAGAGAAAGGTACATTTTTCCTCACCAGTAAATCACGGCAGAAGCAGACTAACAAAATTCTATAGTAAGGTTAAAATTGATCATTGATGGGCATTTTTAGTTGCTTTTGTTTAGTTTGTTTCTGCACTTGAGTTTAGTTTATTAATAGGAAATATTTGTTTATAGGTTCTGAGAAACTGAGGTTATGGAATAGTAAGAAATTTGTTCTTTTCAGGGTGGCATGAAAAGCTTTGGAAAACACTCAATGATTTCAGCAGTCATGATGTGGCCAAAAAACAACATATTCTATAAGAAAAATGCAAAACATGAACAAATGAAATTAGACTCAAAACAGATAGATTTCCCTCTGGGACACGGTGGTCAGCATTTCAAGAACGCTAAGACTGAATTCTGACTCTGAACCACAGGCACTTAGAACGGATATGGAGGTGACCATCCAGCAGCTGTGGAGTCCTGGGAGGCCCTGCCTGCCTGTGCCATCCTCCTGAGCATCACTGGCTCACATTTCTCAATTAAACATTCAGTTTTGTGACTTTAAAGCTTTGCCTGTTTGTTCTCCTCTAGAAAGACTTTTAGATGAGACTTTGGGAAGAAGAAACCATTAAGGTCTACTGGCTCTTTGTAACTCTAAAGCAGGAGTGCTGGATTGTCCTTTGAAAGCAGGTTTTATTATATGAGAAATGGGAAAAGAGTTGGGAGAAGAGGGGGCATGCCAACAAGGGGTAAAATATCCAGAAAGTGGAGGCAGAGAAAGCCCAAACCAAATGTTATCTACTTCTCACTTTTTGTGGGTCCTTAGTTGCTGCCTTGGGGATGTTATTTGAAGGCTTACTAATTTTAAAGGATTTATTTTGTCTATCTGTCCTAGATTAATTTAGTAAACATTTATTGAGCACCTACTATGTTCAAGGCACTAGGGAAGTACCAAGATGTACTTTCTGACTGAGGAAACTTAATTACCTAATCATATAAGATGTTTTGCCCTGTTTTGCATAGTCCTTCAAAGTTGCCTAGTTTATAGTCCTAAAATAACTCTATGATTATTTGTACCCTCTAGTCTAGAATAATATATTATCTTCTCAATTACAAAATGTACTTTCTTAATGTTCTTTAGGGGTTTAGCAAATAAGTCAGCATGGTAATGCTGAAAACATTTCAATTTGTTAATTCTATAGTGTATTTACCCAGTTATTGTCAGAAATCTCTCTCCTACTCTCTATTATCTCATTTATCTTTTTTCTTCTTTGTAACTCTCATCTCCCTCACTGTTTCCCTATAACCTCCCATCTCTTCTTTTCCTTCTCTCCCTCTCTTCAATCCTACTTCCTCCATCTGCCTCTCTCTCTTTCTCCCTCTCCCTTTCTGTCTCTCTGTCACCCACTCTCTCCTCATCCCTCTTTATCTTTCTCTTCTTTTCTCCCTCCATCAGTTTTCTTTCATTTGGAGTTGGACCTCATTTGCTGTCACTACATACAGACTTCCAAGTGGTAAGGAAAAGGACTTTGACCTCCGATTGCTCCATATTTATACCACCCCAACCTTGACCCCAGAGGAAGAAGAGAACTTCAGTTTTCTGTTATCCATCCATGAATTACTTAAATTAGCTCAGCTCAGGTGTCTCTGCATCCTGGGTTGGGCTGGGGGGATGAGCACGGTGATTGGCATGGCCAGGGCAATAGTTGCTATGAGTGGCATTCCATTGAGTTCCATCAGGGCTAAGTGGAGGGAGTTTTTTTTTTTTTTTTTTTTTTACAAGTGGAAGTGTTATTATTAAATGAAATTGGGGGATGGGATAATGGACAGGAAACAAAACAAAATAATAGGCAATATCTCCCTCCCCTGCCATTACTTTTTAGAGCATGTATCGTACAAAATACCTTAAGGTCTTAAGTAACTTTTTCTGGATAAAATTCACTAAAGACATGCTAAAGTCAATGAGTAATTTATTTTCATGCTGTCCTGATTAAATTGACATTGAGTCCAAGTCATTATTTCCTAATAAAGGTGGTAGCTAACATGTTATTGAACAACCAGTTTCTAAATCATTTTCTCTGATACAAAGAGCAGGATGCCACCGTATCATAAAACATCAGTTTGCGAGAGCTGTCATTATACATTTAGACAGTAATAGAATAATAGAATGAGGGATCAATTCATTGCAAACAAATATTTATTGAGTATATATTTTGTGCCAGGGTCACCAAATTAAATTATAAATACCTCTGGAAGAAAAGAATAAAATGATTAACAGATAAACATTTGAAAAGACAGCCATCTGCTAACTTGAGCAGATGTATTCCAACTGGGGTGGGGATACTGGGCTGTGGGGTGTGTCAGCCCACCAGAGTAGATGAGCTTTGCAAACCTCAGGGTCTAGAAGTGGTGGTGGTGCAGGTCCCTTGAGAGTACAGTATTCATGCTTCCTTCTAGCCTTTCAGATGTGGCATTGTAACAATACCTTATTGTTCTCTTATGGCCGTTCAACCACTAAAATGCTTTCACATACATGATCTCACTTGATTCCCCATAACTGCTATGAGAAGTGGGCAGCAAAATCAGCATGATCTCCAGTGAAAAAAGGAGGAGATCCAGGGAGGGCAAGTGACCTGTCATGTATTCCACAGCTCACCAAAGAGTGAAGACTCAGATTGTATTTTTCTGAGTGCAAAATAGGAATTTCCCCACTGCATCACCACAAAGTTGAAAGGGCGAAAAACCAGAGACCCAGCTAACAACTCCTTCCTTGAAGGGAGTCTAAGTCGTGCATCTCCATTTCTGCTGCAAACATCTGTTAGTATGTTGATTTGTGTTGTTTTTTTAATTGAGTTAGGTCTGTAGGTCACTAACTAGAATATGTCCTTATTAAGAGTTGGGCCTGTTTTATGGATTTTTAAATAAAACCCTTCCAGAAAGCAGCACGTTAGCATTCCGATTAGATCACTTATTGAATCAGAGAACAAAATAACTGGGCACCTCTGGAATAAAAAGGATGATAATCTTCAAAAAAATCCATAGTAGAAAGATAAATAGTATGTCTTTTGGAGAAACTTAATAAGTTGGCATAAAAAACAAATGATAAAGATAGGCTTTGTTTAAAATTTAAACAAGCTTCAAACTCTTTGATCTGTTAGAATGCAAATATTTAATGTACTAGTGGAAACAAATTCTTGAGGTTTATATTTTGGAAGATGAGTAACTACAGGCCAGCCATAGCTCCTAGATTTTGAAGATTTGATACACTAGGAGATACAGCCTTACAGAAGCTAACTTTCTGTTATTGGGACTGACCAGTCACTACATAGGGTCAATCCTCAGAGTTCTCCTTATTTCTATCATAGCTGCCACAGGACTGCCCCTAAATAATACTTCTGTAGTCCTCTCTCACTCAGGAAGTGAATTTAGGGGCTGGTTAGTGCTATTGGTAATACCTTGGTAGAGAAGGAGATCAGAATTGGAAAATCTGTGACTCCAGACAGAAATTCTTTGTCATCCATCCATGACATCTCCACTTTTAATCTCCCTGTCATTGTTTAGAAGGAACATCTAAAGCAACCATTCCTGCTCACTTCATTTTGACTATGCAAAAGCTTTAAAATACATTTCTTGGGTGGCAGAATACTCTTGGTAAATAGAGAGAGCTATCCTTTACAAAGCTGTTGTAAAGCACAAACAGCTGTCTTCCATTTTTGGTATAGAAAAGAAACAACGAAAATGACTAATCTCACCAAGTATTACAATAAAAGTGCTGATGAAACCTTAACTATATACTTCACGTCTTTAGTAGCCCTGTAATTACAGTTCTACTTTTAAAAAATAACAACAACCTCTAGAACACATTTAATTACTATCTGCCTTTGTCACTGCTGTCCTTCTTATAGGAATGTTATGTTTAAGCAGTGACCCCCCAATATCAGTCATTTGGCTACTCTGAAAAGATAAATATGTTTTTAAAGTAAAGCATCTTTATTTTAATGTCATTTCTGTTATGCTAAAAGATACTCTGATCAATAGTAGTTAAAGAGAATTAGGGATTGAACATTTTAGTAAATACACTGCTGTCTATACTTCACTGATGCATTAACCTGCATTTAAAATATCTTTTCCTGTACAAATATACAGTTTTGTGTGCTGTGTATTAATACAAGCAGAAGCCTACAAGTGAAAATCATTCCGAGGAAATTATTTTAGAAAATGTTCATTTTTAAAAAGGTGTTTAAGCTTAACATGTAAATTGGGGAAGTCTTTATTAAAAATTAAATTGTTCTTTTTTTTATATTTGGGAATTGTTCCTCAAAAGATCTTCAGCGCTGTACGTAAGTTTGCCATTATGTAAGTTTGTCATTATAGCTGCCTTTCCTAACATGCTTTCAATTTCATATTTCCTTTCAAAAGCCAGCAATGAGCAGTGGGTAGGGAAGGGACTTATATATATCTGATGTCCTTTGAGAATGCCCTATGGACACCGGGTGTTGGGACCAGTATACAATCAATGCCTCACAACATCATCGCATAGTTGTGTATTCATCACCATGATCATTTTTAGAACATTTGCATCACTCCAGAAAAAGAAATAAAGAGAAAAAAGAAAAGTCCCATACATCCCATACCCCTTACCCCTCCCTCTCATTAACCACTAGTTTTGCAATCTACTCAATTTCTTTTTACCCCTTACCCCACAACCCCATTATTTTTTATTTTTTGGTCCTTATTTTTTACTCATCTGTCCATAGCCTGGATAGGGGCAGTGTCAGCCACTTTTTCATTTTCGTAAAACCAAGGTTTTCAAAATCACACAGTCATGTTGTAAAAGCTATATAGTTATACGTGTGTCTTCAAGAGTCAAGGCTACTGAGAATACAGTTCAACAGTTTCAGGTACTTCCCTCTAGCCTCTCCAATATACCATAAACTAAAAAAGGATATCTATATAATGCATAAGAATAAACTCCAGTATAACCTCTCAACTCTGAAATCTCTCAGCCACTGAAACTTTATCTCACTTCTCTCTTACCCCATTTGGTCAAAAGGCTTTCTCAAACCCATGATGCCAGATCCTGGCTGTGGTAGTTAGATTCAAGTGTCAACTTGGCCAGGTGAAGGTGCCTAGTTCTATTGCTGTGGAAATGAGCCAATGGCGTGTGAATCTCACCTGTTGCTGATTACATCTGCAGCTGGCTAGGAGGCATGCCTCCTGCAATGAATGATGTTTGATTTAATTGACGGTGCTTAAATGAGAGAGCTCAACGTAGCACAGCCCAAGCAGCTCAGCATGCCTCATCTCAGCACTTGCAGCTCAGCCCGGGCCTTTGGAGATGCAGAAAGGAATCACCCCTGGAAAAGTTGTTGCAACCCAGAGGCCTGGAGAGAAGGCCAGCAGAGATCGCCCTTTGCCTTCCCACATAAGAAAGAACCTCAGTTGAATGTTAGCTGCCTTTCCTCTGAAGAACTATATGTTAACTAAATAAATCCCCATTTATTGAAAGCCAATTCATCTCTGGTGTGTTGCATCTGGCAGCTAGCAAACTAGAACACTGGCTCATCCCTGGGAGTCATGTCCCACATTGCCAGGGAGATTTACACCCTAGGGAGTCATGACCCATCTAACGTGGAGGACAGTGAGTTCACCTGCCAAGTTGGCTTAGAAATTGTCCATTATATTGATTATATTATTTTGACTGGACCTTGTGAGCAAGATATAGCTACTATTCTAGACTTAATGGTAATGGATATGTATGTCAGATGATGGGAGATAAATCCAACAAAATACAGGGGTCTTCCACCTCAGTGAAATTTCTAGGTGTCCAGTGGTGTGGGACATGTCAAGATATCCCTTCTAAGGTAAAGGATAAACTGCTGCATCTGGCACCTCCTATGACCAGAAAAGAGGCAAAATGCCTAGTTGGACTCTATGGATTTTGGAGACAACATAGTTCTCATTTGGGTGTGCTACTCAGGCCCAATTATTGAGTACCAGAAAAGCTGCTAGTCTTGAGTGGGGATTGGAACAAGAGGACAGGTCCAGGTTATTGTGCAAGTTGCTTTGCAATTTGGGCCATATGATCCAGAAGATCCAATGGTACTAGAAGTGTTGGTGGCAAACAGAGATGCTGTTTGGAGCCTTTGGGAGGTCTCTATAGGAGAATCACAGTGTAGGCTCTTAGGACTTTGGAGTAAAGTCTTACCATCCTCTGCAAATAACTACTCTTTTGAGAAACATCTTTGGGCCTGCTACTGGGCCTTAGTAGAGACTGAACACTTAGCCATGGGCCACTAAGTTACCATGGGAACTGAGTTGTCCAACATGAGCTGGATGTTGTCTGACTAAACAAGCCATAAAGTGGAGCATGCATAGCAGCACTCCCTCATAAAATGAAAATGGTATATAAAAGATAGGGCTCGAGGAGGTCCTAAAAGCACAAGTAAGTTACATGAGGAAGTGGCCCAAATGCCTATAGACCCCACTCCTGCCACATTACCTTTTCTTTCCCAGCCCAGAACTATCCTCTTAGGGAGTTCCTAACAATCAGTTGACTGAAGAAGAGAAAACTCAGGCCTGGTTTACAGATGGTTCTGCACAAAATTCAGGGATACCCAAAAGTGGACAGCTGCAGCACTGCAGCCCCTTTCTGGGATGTCCCTGAAGGACAGCGGTAAGAGGAAATTCCCATTGGGCAAAACTCCAAGCAGTGCACCTGGTTGTTCATTTTGCTTTAGAAGGAGTGTTGACCAGTAGTGCATTTCTATACTGACTCATGGGCAGTTGCTAATGGTCAAGGACTTGGAAGGATCATGATTGGAAAATTGACTATAAAGAAATCTGGGGAAGAGGTATGTGGATGGACCTTTCTGAGTGGCCAAAAAATATGAACGTATTTGTGTCCCATGTGAATGCTCACTAGAGGGTGACTTCAGCAGAGGAAGGTTTTAATGATCAAATGGATAAGATGATCCATTCTGTGGATTCCATTCAGCCTCTTTCCCCAGCCACTCTTGTCATTTCCAGTGGACTCATGAGCAAAGTGGTCGTGGTGGTAGGGATGAAGGTTCTGCATGGGGTCAGCCACATGGACTTCTACTCATTAAGGCCCACCTGGCTATGGCTACTGCTGAATACCCAATCTGCCACCTGCAGAGACCCACACTCAGTCCCTGGTATGGCACCATTCCTCAATCCGCTACCTGTTGGCAGGTTGATTACATTGGACTACTTCCATTATGGAAGAAGCAGTGATTTGTTATAACTGAAATAGATACATACTTTGGATTTGGGTTTGCCTTCCTTGCATGGAATGCTTCTGCCAAAACTACAATGTGGTCTTATGGAATGCCTTATCCACTGTCATGGTATACCACACAGCATTGCTTATGATCAGGTAACCCACTTCCCAGCAAATGAAGTGCAGGAATGGGCACATGCACATGGAATTCTCTGGTCTTACCCTGTTCTCCATCATCCAGAGGCAGCTGGGTTGTTAGAATAATGGAATGGCCTTTTGAAGACCCAATCATGGCACCAAGTAGGTGGCTATACCTTGCAGGGTTGGGTCAATGTTCTCCAGGAAGCTGTGTATGCTCTGAATCAGTGTCCACTATATAGTGCTGTTTCTCCCTTAGCCAGAACTCATGAGTCCAGGAATCAAGGGGTAGAAATGTGAGTGGCACCCTTTACTATCACCCCTAGTAATCCACTAGAAAACAATTTGCTTCCTGTCCCTGCAAACTTAAGCACTGCTGGTCTACAGGTCTTAGTCCCTAAAGGAGTAATGTTCCTACCAGTATACACAACAATGATTCATTTTACGAGAAGTCACTTGGCCACTTTGGGTCTATCATGCCTCTGAATCAACAGCAAGGAAGGGAATTACTGTACTGCTGGGGTGATTGATACTGACTATCAAGAGGAAATAAGACTACAACTATACAATGGAGGTAAAGAAGTATTTTCCTGGAATACAGGAGATCCCCTAGGGTGTCTCTTACTTCTACCATGCCCTGTGATTAAAGTCAATGAAAAACTGCAATGACCTAATCCAGGCAAGACTATCAATAGCCCAGAAACTTCAGGAATGAAGGTTTGGGTCACCCTAAAATGCAAAGAACCATAGCCAGCTGAAGTGCTTGCTGAGGGTAAAGGGAACACGGAATGGGTAGTGGAAGAAGATAGTGATAAATATGAACTATGACCACGTGACCAGTTACAGAAATGAGGACTGTGATTGTATGAATATTTCCTCCCTGTTTTGTTATGAGTATGTTTATATTTGTACATAAAGCAAATGTCTTGTTTTCTTCCCATCATATGACATGAGTTGTATTTTTCATGTTATAGTATTTAAGTTATAGGCTATCAGATTTAAGAGTGAATGCTACCCAAGGATTTAAACCTTATCCTGGACAGATTTAGTGCATTTCTGGTTCTACATGGGTCAATTGAGTACTTTTAGGCAAAACATATGTCTACTATTGTGTTCTATTTAGAGATAGTATGGTTTAAGGTGACATATACAGTTGCCAAGTTGACAAGTGGTAGACTGTGATGGTTAGGTTCGTGTGTCAACTTGGCCAGGTGATAGTGCCCCTTTGTCTGGTCAGGCAAGCACTGGCCTAACCCATACTATGAGGACATTTCATGACTTGTTGATAAAATCATCAGTCAGTTGATTGCATCTGTGGCTGATAAGAGAATCTAATCAACTTGACTTAATCCAAACAGTTGAAGACTTTTAAGGGCAAAGAGAGAATTTGGTCTTTGCTTCCAGCCAGCCTTTCTTGGAGAATTCAGCAATGACCTTCATCAGAGTTGTCAGCTAGTTGCCTTCCTTATGGAGTTTAGTCTCAGGTATTCCTCAGTTGCATGAGACAGTTTTATAAAATCTCATATTTTCAGCTATATCCTGTTGGTTCTGTTTCTCTGGAGAACCTTGACTAATACACATGGCTTCTTCCTCCTCTGTCAGATTATGCAAAAGACAATATCCTGTGGGTGATCAGGGGCACAGATTTGAAATCATATGGATTGGATTCAGGTTGTGGGTTTGCCACTTGGAAAGGGCATGACCTTGGGCAATTTTACTTTACCTAATCCTCAGTTTTCTTACTTGTAGAACAGGAACAATAGTACATCAGAGGGCTGCTATTTGAGAAGAAATGAGATAATATGGGAAAAGCTCTTAGTATACTGGCTTGCACAAAGAAAATATTCAATAAGTGATAGCTATGTTTATTATTATAGACAAGCTCATAAAAGACTCAGAATACAGGAAAGCATGTCTGGAAGAATTTTTAGAGATAGGAATCTATTTTGGGGAAACTATGCTTTAGTTATGATTCTTTTAGTTATCAAAAAAAACCCAAAACCTTCTTCAAACTGGCTCCAGTCAGAAGGGGCTTTAATGAAAGTTTATAGAAGAATCTCATTGGACAAAGGATGAAGCATAGTGGACCTGGATGCTGGAAGCCAGAACTGGGGTATTCCCTTTTGTTTCTCAGTCTCCACTTGGTGTCCTGTCTGTTTCTTTCCATACCTTGACTCTCTCTCTCTCTCTCTCTCTCTCTCTCTCTCTCTCTCTCTCTCTCTCTCTGAGGTCTGGATTATAATTCATGAGAGAAAGTCTAATTGGCCCAGTCAGGACTCTCCTATTTCTCTGTGATTGGATCATCTATTAGCACCAGACCATGTGAGTCATAGGCCATTGGCCAGTCAATGGATTGGCCCCTCTCTGGTCAGCTGTCCATCCATTATCCAATCAGCTATAGTGCACATGGAAGGGAGAGCTGTCTCTTTCAGACCTAGAGGGTTTTCTAAAATAGTAGAGTGGGAAATACTACAGTCTATCTGAGAGAATAGACAGCCCTACTTCCAGCTGTTTTGAGTCCTAATGGCAAGGGTGCTGATTCAGAGAAGTTGGAAAGTCCTGTGAAAACTAAGGGCCACTCCCTACCCTCAACCCAACCCAATACACTGGGGTCAAGGCAATTGCTCAATAAAGAAATACTCCCTACTTCTGCGTTTGTGGGCAGTAGGTCGGAATGAGACTGTCTACACAAGATTTTCCCATTCAGAATGGTGGCTTTTTTAAAGAGAAAAGCACAAGTAACAGAAACTGGACTAGGGTTAGGAGTGAAAGGTAGAGAGAGTGGCAAGTGTGTTGAATTACAGTGGCCCAGATTGTTGAGGAACTTTGACTCAGAGAGGTCAGAGGAAAGCAGGCTGGGAGTCCTTTGGGGTAGGGAAATGGCTAACCTAAGAGGGAAGGTTTTCCTCTCTCTTGGCAAGGGAGATGGCACTTGTCTGATAGAGCCACTCAGTGCAGGCTGCAGCTGTACCTGATCCTCCTGTCGGGAATTGAGTTCTGTGGAGAACTGGACCAGGGCAGTCAGTAAGGACAGGGTTCCAGGGTGTTATAGTTTGCTAGCTGCCAGAATGCAACATACCAGAACTAGAATAGCTTTTAAAAAGGGGAATTTAATATGTTGCTAGTTTACAGTTCTACAGCTGAGAAAATGTCCTAATTAAAGCAAGTCTATAAAAATTTCCAAATTAAGGCACCAACAAGAGGTAACCACCATTCAAGAAAGGCTGATGAAGTTCAGGGTTTCTCTCTCAACTTGAAAGTCATGTGGCAAACATGATGACATCTACTAGCTTCTTCTCCAGGCCTCTTGCTTCATGGAGCTCCTGGGGGCATTCTCCTTCATCTCCAAAGGTTGCTGGCTGGTGGACTCTGGTTCTTTTGTAATTCTCGTCACTCTGCTCTGTTACTCTCCTGTCGTTCTCAAGCTTTCTCCAAAGTACTTCTTCTTTTAAAGGATCCCAGTAAACTAATCAAGACCCACCTGGAACAGGTGGAGTCACATCTCCCTATAATGAAAGGTTAATACCCACAAGTGGGTGAACCGCATCTCCATGGAGATAATCTAATCAAGTCACCAACATACAGTACTGAATAGGGCTCAATATAAACAAGTGCTCCCACAATATTGATTAGGATTAAAACATGGCTTTTCTAGGGTACATAAATTCTTTCAAACCAGCACACAGGGTTAACAAATCCTGGCCAAACCAGGAGTTCTCCACATTTTCCCTATGGAGGGTTAGTCTGGAAACGTCAGGTACAGTTAAAATAAGAGAGAAAGAAGTCTGTTGCTGTGGAGATGTTGGTAAGAGGTCTAGTCCTTGAAGTAACTGATAAAGCACTTAAAGTCCTTAATCCCAGTTCTGCCAAAAGTCTCTGCATTTTCACATTTGGTCAGGATAAGTGGTAACTTGATTATGCGAAAGTATCCCAGGCTCATTTAGTTGTAATTGCCTTTTAGTAAATAATGTAACCCAATGGGTCAAGTGGATGGGAAGGCAGATTTTCCTCCTCCCTGGGCAGTAACCAAATGATCTTGGCCAAGAAAGATAGCAACTCAGACTATGAATCAGTTTTCCCCTGCCCAGGACAGAGAAGGAAGAGGGTGATGTCTGGGAACATGGTAAGGAAAAAGTTCAGGAAAAGTGGTCCCCAGCAGATTGAAATAATAATACCAATTAAAGTAACAACAATTGTAATAGCTAACCTGTACTTAGCATGAACTAAGTATCAGGTTCTCTGCATATAATTTGCCTAGCAGCCGTGTTGGTATCTGACTCAGGTCTATCTGATGCCAACACCCATGCAAATTTTATTACTTCTTTTATTTTTCAGATTGAGACAAGTCAGGGCTAGGGAGGTGGCTAAAAATAATAGGGAGGATGGAAACAATAAGAAAGGAAAGAAGGAAGATGAGAAACCAAGTCAGCTAGCAAAGAAGAGGAAAGTACAGGGTGGGTGGCCATTGTCAAGGATTTGGACATCACATAGATGCCCTGAATGAAAAGTCCAGGTGTAGTGGGTCGAATTGTGTCCCCTAGGAATATCTGTTTAAGTCCTAACTCAGTGCCTGTGAAGTTGATCTTATTTTGAAAGAAGGTCTTTGGAGATGCAATCAGATTAAGATTAAATCATACTGGATTAGGATGGGCCCTGAATCTAATGACTAATGTTTTAATAAGAGAAAGGAGAGGGAGATTTGGATACAGAGACACAGAAAGAACACCATGTAAAGATGGAGACAGAGATTGGAATGATGCTGCTTTAAGCTAAGAACACCTGGGGCCATTAGAAGCTGGACGAGCCAAAGAAGAATCATTCCCTAGAGCTCTGAGTGTGAGTGTGACTCTGCCAACACTTTATTTTCCAACTTTTGGTTTTCAGAATTGTGAGAGAATAAATTATATTCTCTTAATTAATTATAAAAAATTATATTCTTTTAATAAATTATATTCTTTTAATAGTTTAATAGAATAAATTATATTGCTTTAAGCCACACAGTTTATGATACTTTGTTATTGCAATCCTAGGAAACCTAATATACCTGGTCATCTGTTTTAGTTGGGTAGACGGGCAAGAGATAGAGGGTTTAGGACACCTCTGCTAGGAAAAGGAGTAAAATTTGGTTGGAGGGCAGCTAGAAGAGTAGGAAAAAAATCCATTCTTTCTAGGATTACTTATATTCCTGAACAGTTTAAATTAACCTTCCAAAGAGTCCAAAAGAAAAAAAACTAGCTGGAATCTCTTGGGCGTTTTTGCCAAAGCCAAGAAGAGATTTATTTGCCTTCACCAACATTCGAGTGACTGAAAGTATTCTGGATTGAACTAAATTTCCTCAAAAGGCTCTGCACAGCACACAGGTGCAATGACACATGCAACAGCTGACAGATGACCTCCCACCCCTCCCTTGCCCCACCTCCTGCTCTTTCCCTCCCTGGAGCAGCAACGCCAACAGCTGATCTACTGAGGCAGACAAATCTAATGTTACATATCAAGAGCTGATTGACATGGGGACTTCTGAAAAGTGAACTGTTCTCTCTGGGCATTTAACTTTTTTTGCGGGGTGGGTGGGTGGGGTGCATGGTTCGGGAATCAAACCTAGGCCCCCTGCCTGGAAGGTAAGCATTCTACCACCGAACCACCATGCACTCCTGGGCATTTAACTTTTTCATGGAAACATTGTCTTTTTCTTTTTAATAAATATTTTTATGTTAAACTTAAACAAACATACAAACATTCTTGACATACAATCATTCTATACATGGTGTACAATCAAGGGCTCATAATATCATGACAAAGTTGTGTATTCATCACCATGAGCATTTTTTGAACATTTGCATCTCTCCAGCAAAAGAAATAAAAAAGAAAAAAGAAAAAGACCATACAAACCACACCCCTTAGCCTTCCCTCTCATTGACCACTAGTATTTCAATCTACTCAATTTATTTTAACCTTTGTTATTCCTAATATTTATTTACTTTTTTAAATCTATATATTTACTCATCTGTCCACACCCTAGATAAAAGGAGCATCAGATACAAAGTTTTCACAATCACACAGTCACACTGTAAGAGCCATATCATTATACAATCATCTTTAAGAAACATGATGTAGTAGTTAGATTCAGGTGTCAACTTGGCTAGGTGAAGGTGCCTATATCTATTGCTGTGGACATGAGCCAATGACGTGTGAACCTCATCTGTTGCTAATTACATCTGCAGTTGGCTAGGAGGCATGCCTGCTGCAATGAATGATGTTTGATTTAATTGGCTGGTGCTTAAATGAGACAGCTCAAAGTAGCACAACTAAAGCAGCTCAGCATACCTCATCTTAGCATTTGCAGCTAAGCCCAGGCCTTTGGAGATGCAGAAAGAAATCATCCCGGGGAAAGTTGGAACCTAGAGGCCTGGAGAGAAGGCCAGCAGAGATCACCCTGTGCCTTTCCAGGTAAGAAAGAACCTCAGTTGAAAGTTAGCTGCCTTTTCTCTGAAGAACTAATGAAATAAATCCCCTTTTATTAAAAGCCAATCCATCTCTGGTGTGTTGCATTCTGGCAGCTAGCAAACTAGAATACATGGCTACTAGAACACAGCTCTACAGTTTCAAATACTTTCCTCTAGCCACTCCAACACACCATAAACTAAAAAAGGATATCTATGTAATGCGTAAGAAAAATCTCCAGGATAATTTCTCTACTCTGTTGGGAATCTCTCAGCCACTGACACTTTATCTCATTTCTCTCCTCCACCTTTTGATCGAGAAGGTTTTCTCAATCCATTGATGCTGAGTCCCAGCTTATCCCAGGATTTCTGTTCCATGTTGCCAGGGAGATTTGCACCCCTGGGAGTCATGTCCCACATAGAGGGGGAGGGCAGTAAGTTTGCTTGCCGTGTCAGCTTAGAGAGAGAGAGAGCCCACATCTAAGCAACAAAAGTGGGTCTCTGGGGTTGACTCTCAGGCCTAATTTTAAGTAGGCTTAGCCTATCCTTCACAGGGATAAGGGAAACATTATCTAGCATTCAGAAAATTTTCTAGATACATCTCTGTGCTCTACTGAGTGGGAAAGCCACAGTGCTCCTATCTATCTATCTTCTCTACAAAGGCTTTCACAGTGAAGAAATCTTTCATGGGGAATACAATAAATGAGGAGAGCTTACAACTGAAGTTTTCATCATAATGAGTGATGTCTTATTTCAAAGAATATCAGTAAAATCAAAACATTTTTTGATTATTTTAAGACTGCATCTATAAATGGCCATAACCTCACCAGTAAATAAATAATTCCAAATCTGCTGCATCCTAGAATCAGGTATGAGATTATTGAGACACGCAGCAGTGCAGGATGGTTAGGTGCATCATTTCCTAAAACATGTTCCAGAGAAACTATTTCCAAGGGAAGTTCCTGGAAAAGAGGATAGCATGGTGTTCTAGTTTGTTAGCTGCCAGAATATAATATACTAGAAATGGAATGACTTTTAAAAAGGGGAATTTATTAAGTTGCTAGTTTACAGTTCTAAGGCCATAATAATGTCCCAATTAAAGCAAATCTAGAAAAATGTCCAAATTAAGGCACCAATAAGGGTTTACTTTCACTTAAGAAAGGCTGATGACATTCAGGGTTTCTCTCTCAGCTGGAAAACATGTGGCAAACGTGACAACATCTGCTAGCTTTCTCTCCAGGCTTCTTGTTTCATGAAGCTCCCCCCAGGGGCATATTCCTTTTTCATCTCCAAAGGTCTCTGGCTGTGTGGGCTCTGTGATTCTCGAGGCTCTGTGTGGCTCTAAAAAGGGATTTTCTCCAAAATCCTTCCTCTTTTAAAGGATTCCAGTAAACTAGTCATGGCCCACCTGGAATGGTGGGGCCACACCTCCATGGAGATAATCTAATCAAAAGATCCCAACCGATGTTAGTGAATAGGGATTAAAAGAAACAATGCTCCCATAAAATTGGTTCAGGATTAAAACATGGCTTTTCTAGGGCACATAATCCTTTCAAAGCAGCACACATAAATAAATTCGGGAAATACTGCTTAGAAAAAGATCGTTTCGTGGAAGTTCATGGTACAAATTAGCTTATCAAGGGAAATCTGATTAAGTTTGGTTAGCCCAGTATTTCCCATCTTTTTAGACTAGGAAAACACCTAATGTTCAACATTGCTGGTGCTCTAACTGGTATTTTAGCTGTGCACCTCCCCAGGCTTTGTGAAGAAAACTCTTTTGGAAGCACTGATGTCATCTTCTAGAGCATGGATTCTGAAGTTAAAAAGGCATGGGGTCAAATCTTGTCTTTGTTACTGTTTAACTTTCTTAGACTTTAGAAAACCTCAGTTTCCCCAAATATAGTAATAGCTTATCTTTAAAAATGTTCGGTTTTAACTAATTATTCCCTCATTGTTGGGCATTTATTCTTATATATATTCTTATAGGTAGGTTTTCTCCTTAGTTTTCAGTGTTGCAGCAGTGTGAGTCTGTAGGTAAATACATTTTGATTGGAAGTGATAATTTCATTTGACTAGATCCCTACAAGTGGAATAACTGGGTGAAAGTTTATAAACATTTTCAAGTCTCTTTATATATAATGCTCAGTTCCTTTCCAGAAATGTTATGTCAATTTATGTTCTGCATGTCACCCTATTCTTGCTGCATGGAGTATCGTTGTAAAAAAAGCCTTTCTAATTTGATAGGTGAAAATAACGGTATCTCATTATTTTGGTCTGAATTTCTTTAACAGTGAAGTTGAATATTTCTTCCTATGTTCATTGACCATTTGTATTATGTGACTATTGCTTGTTCATTTTTCTGCTGTTTTTCCTTATTCTTTAGAGAATTTGGTTTGGGGAAAAAAGTTTGACACTTATTCCAGTTTTGAAGATTAAATCTCCATCTCCCATTCTAAATGTGACCCTTTTACCTATTACTGGTGCCTCAGCATTGCTCCTATAATTATACTATAGAGGTGGAGGGAGCAAGCTTCCCCAACTAATCATGAGAAAAAAAATACATTTTTGGAAATGTCAAAAATACATGAATTCCACAAATCCAGAAAAATGTCACAGGTCTGTGTGTTCTGTGACAATGTAAGAATAATCAATTTCATGGAGGTGTACTACTAGCTTATTGTAGAATTAAACATTTTAGCCACATTATTTATGATTGCTAATGTCTTTAAGGGAATCACCTAACTTCAAAATTTTCTACCATTCTTAAGATGAGTAGAGTACCTCATGACTCTGTTGTGAAAATTACATGAGAAAAAAATATTAAAACTCAGTGTAATGATGGCCCATAGGTAGACACTAATGTTAGTTCCTGTTTCCTTTTTAAAATTTTATTGGCCTAAGTATGTTCTTTTTAATATTGTTCCTAATGTAGAAATGATGGAGGACAATGAGCTGGGTTGTATTTCAACAGCTTTAACTGAAAGTGATGGTTTGCCAAATAACTTTTTTTTTAGTCACCTGATAGCACAAAGTAAAATTATTTACATAGAATCAGTCAGTATGAATGGATGAATGAATAGAGTTAATGTTTTAGGCTACATGTTTATATTTCATCAAAATATTTTCTGATTTTGAAATTCAGGATGAAATTTTCTACCTTTTACATTAGAGAATGGATGAAGAAATACAAAATACATACATATATTTAAGCAAAAGGCACATGTGTATAAGATGCTGACACTTGGAATAAATGTTTTCTTAATATTCAAGTAGGTACCAATGGTGCCAATTAATGAGCAGGAATAAATTCTTCCAGCATGAACCACAATACCTTTCTGCTTTATTTCAATACTGTGATGATGTGAGACAATATATATTGCTCAGGCACTTTCATCCCATATTTTGGGATGAAAATATAAATTAGATTCCTACATGAAAATTCCTATGTGAAAAAAAGTTAATGAATGGTGGGTTTTTTTTTTTAACTTTTTAAATTGTTTAGTACAACATATATACAAAGCAAAGAAATAAAAGAACAATAGTTTTCAAAGAACTCTTCAACAAGTAGTTATAGGACAGGTCCCAGAGTTTGTCATGGGCTATCATACAATCCTCTCATATTTTTCCTTCTTGCTGCTCCAGAATATAGGAGGCTAGAGGGCTTAAATTTTTTTTTTATCATCACAATCAACTTTTTTCCTTCTTTTTTGTGAAAATAACATATATACAAAAAAGCTATAAATTTCAAAGCACAGCACCACAATTATTTGTAGAACATATTTCAGAGTTTGACATGGGCTACAATTTCACAATTTTAGGTTTTTACTTCTAGCTGCTCTAAAATACTGAAGACTGAAAGATTCAGCATTCATATTCATTTGTTAAATCCTATCTTCTCTGTATAACTCCACCATCAACTTTGATCTTTCCATCTCTATCTTTAGGGCTGTTTGGGCTATGGTGATTCTGAATTTTTCATATTGGAAGGGTCTGTCACTAATATGGGGTAGGGAGATGGAGCTATCTGATGTCTGGAGAGGCTAGACTAGGTTTCAGGACTTATCTGAACCAGGAACCCAACTGGAGGTTGTAGGTTTCTGGGAAGTTATTCTAGTGCATGGAACCTTTGTGGAATCTTATATATTGCCCTAGGTGTTCTTTAGGGTTGGCTGAAATGGACCTGGTTGGGGGTTAGCAGGTTATGATAGGTAACAAGGTCTACTGAAGCTTGTGCAAGAGCAACCTCCAGAGTAGCCTCTTGACTCTATTTGAACTCTCTCTGCCACTGATACT
This sequence comes from Myrmecophaga tridactyla, assembly GCA_004026745.1. Classification (NCBI taxonomy): domain Eukaryota; kingdom Metazoa; phylum Chordata; class Mammalia; order Pilosa; family Myrmecophagidae; genus Myrmecophaga; species Myrmecophaga tridactyla. The sequence goes on along the minus strand of PVIY010018202.1, from coordinate 22,106 downwards.
TTATTGATTACACTTCTTTCCCCCCTTTTGGTCAGGATGGAATTGTTGATCCCATGGAGCCAGGTCTCAATTCATCAATTGAGTTTCTTGTGTTGAACCATCCTTGCATTCCTGGTATAAACTCCACTTGGTGAAGGTGTATAATTCTTTTAATGTGCTGTTGGATTTGATTCGCTAATATTTTATTGAGAATTTTTGTATCTATGTTCATTAGGGAGATTGACCTGTAGTTTTCCTTTCTAATAGCATTTTTACACCGTTTTGGTATTAACATGATAGCTTCATAAAATGAGTTAGGTAGAGTTCCTTTTCCTCATATTTTTTGGAAGAGTTTGAGCAAGATTGGTGTTAGTTCTTTGTGGAATGTTTGATAAAATTCCCCTGTGAAGCCATCTGGCCCTGGGCTTTTCTTTGTAGGCAGACTTTTCATGACTAGTTGAATCTTTTTACTTGTGATTGGTTTGTTGAGATCTTCTATTTCTTCCTGAGTCAGTGTAGCTTGTTTGTGTGTCTCCACGAATTTATCCATTTCATCTATGTTGTCTAGTTTGTTGGTGTATAGTTGTTCATAGTATCCTCTTATGATTTTTTTGATTTCTTCAGGGACTGTGGTAATGCACCCCTTCTCATTTCTGATTTTGTTTATTTGCGTCCTCTCTCTTTTTTTCTTTGTCAGTCTTGCTAGTGGCCCATCAATTTTATTGGTTTTCTCAAAGGACCAACTTTTGGTTTTATTGATTCTTTCTATTGTTCTTTTTTTTTTTAAAAGAACATTTATCCATTTATTTCTGCTTTAACCTTTGTTATTTCTCTTCTTCCATTTGCTTTGGGTTGGTTTGCTGTTCTTTCTCAAATTCCTCCAGGTGTGCTATTAAGTCATCAATTTTTGCTCTTTCTTCTTTTTTAATATAGGCATTTAGTGCAATAAATTTTCCTCTCAGCACAGCCTTTGCCACATCCCATAAGTTCTGATAAGTTGTATTCTCATTTTCATTCACTTCCAGATAGCTACACATTTCTCTTGCAATTTCTTCTTTGACCCACTGGATGTTTAAGAGTGTGTTATTTAATCTCCATATATTTATGAATGTTCTCATTCTTTGGTGGTTATTGAGATCCAGCTTCATCCCATTGTGATCAGAGAAAGTGCTTTGAATGATTTTAATGTTTTTAAATTTATAAATACCTGTTTTGTGCCTCAGCATATGATCTATCCATGAGCACTAAAGAACAATGTCTATCCTTGTGCTTTGGGGTGCAATGACCTGTGTATGTCTGTTAGATCTAATTCATTTATCAAGTTATTTAACTTCTCTATTTCCTTATTGATCTTTTGTCTGGTTGTTCTATCTATACAGGAGAGTGGTGTATTGAAGCCTCCGACTATTATTGTTGAAACATCTATCTCTCCCTTCAGTTTTGCCAATGTCTGTCTCATGTACTTTGGAGCTCCTTGATTGGGAGCATAAACACTTATGATTGTTATATCTTCTTTGTGCATTGACCATTTAATTAGTATATAATGTCCTTCTTTGTCTCTTATGATGTCTTTACATTTAAAGTCTAGTTTGTCTGATGTTAGTATAGCTACTCCTGCTTTCTTTTGGTTACAATTTGTGTGAAAAATCTTTTTCCATCCTTTCACTTTCAATCTATTTGTATCCTTGTGTCTAAGATGAGTCTCTTGTAAGCAGCGTATAGCTGGATTATGCTTCTTAATCCATTCTGCCAATCTGTATCTTTTAATTGGTAAATTTAGTTCATTAACATTCAAAATTATTACTGAAAGGGCATTTCTTGATTCCACCATCTTATCTTTTTTATTTTCTTTGTCAGATCTATATATTCTTTTAGCTCTTTCTCTTTGTATTATTAAGTTACCCTTAGTGGTACTCTTCAATTCTGTGCCCTCCTCCAGGCCTCCCTCTCCTGTCCTTTTTTTTCAGCTGGCAGAACTCCTTTTAGTATTTCTCGTAGGGCCAGTCTCCTGTTGACAAATTCTTTCAGGACTTCTTTATCTGTGAAAATGTTAATCTCTCCCTCAATTTTGAAGGACAATTTGCCTGGGTACAGATTTCTTGGCTGGAAGTCTTTCTCTTTCAAGATCTTGAATATATCATACCACTGCCTTCTTGCCTCCAGGGTGCTAGTTGAGTAGTCTGAACTCAATGTTATTTGGTTTCCCTTGTATGTAGTAGATTGTTTTTCTCTTGCTGCTTTCAGGATTTTCTGCTTCTCTTCAACATTGACAGGCTGGTTAGCATGTGCTTTGGGGAAGGCCTATTTGGATTTATTGTGTTTGGAGTTCTTTGGGCTTCTTTAACTTGTATATTTATGCCCTTTATGAAAGTTGGGAAGTTTTCCCGCATTATATCCTCAACTACTCTTCCTAACCCTTTACTCCTCTCTTCTCCTTCTGGGACACCGATGATTCCTATATTTGTGTGCTTTGTTTTGTCTCTCATTTCTCTGAGTTCCAATTCGATTTTTTCCATCTTTTTGCCATTTGCTGTTTTGAGTCTACGAATTCAATTATCCTGCCTTCTATATCACTTATTCTTTCTTCTGTCTCTTCAAATCTCGCATTGTATTCCTCTAGTATGTTTTTTATTTGGTCAACAGGGTCTTCAATCTGTGATATCTGCTATTTTTCTATTTATTCTTTCAAATTCCTCTTTGTGCTCTTCTACTGTCTTCTTGATCTCCTTTATGCCATTTGCTATCCCACTTATTTTATTAAGTAGAGTTGTATGAACATTTTTTATTAGTTGTTCCAATGTCTGTGTCTTTTCTGGTGTTTTAATTTGGTCTTTAGGAAGGGTTATATCTGTCTGCACTGTGATATTCTTAGTGATTTTCTGCTGTCTTCGTTGCATGTAGATATCTTGATTGATGTGCTTTGGGAGTTGATTTCTTTCAGTAGTCTGAGGCCTTGTGTTTGTGGGATGGTTGTACAGCAGGGAGCAGGGCACAGAGTGGGGCACTCAGTTGGTGATTTGTTTCAGGGCAGTTATAGGTGCAGGTTGGGGATGTTACACTGATGCTTGTGAACGTGGGTGCCCAGTGGCCTGGGAAGATATAGCTGTGCGGGTGCACCGGTCTGGGGGGCATAACCATGGTGTGCACTGGTCTAAGGCATAGGGCCCTTTGTGCACATGCATAGAGCTGTGGCAGTAGGTCGGCATTATGCCTTCATGAATTGGGGACAGATGTGACCTGGCTGTGCAGGTTGGCACTTTCTCAGAGCTGGGAAGTGAGGCTGGGGGTTGTGTGCATGCACGGTTCTAGGACTCCTGTAAAGTGCTATTCCCAGAGCTGAATGATGTGATTGTGGGCCTGTGCACATGTGTGGGCCCAGGAGTGCCATAAATGGCTATGCAGAGCTAGGGGGGAGGGCGGTGGGGTGAGGATGTGTGACACTATGGGGAAGGGGGCAGGGTTAGCCTAGGTATGGAGGTTCGTGCCCGTGGCCTTTATGCACTGGCAACAGCCTGTGGGGAACAGGGAG
>PVIY010018202.1:0-18498 GCA_004026745.1 Myrmecophaga tridactyla | reverse complement strand
CTCCAGCTTTCTGCCTCTCAGTTCCTCAGCCTCTGCAACCAAGGCTGCCCCACGTGATGCAGAAGGCTCTCCCAGGTCAGCCACACTCCTGAATGGCTGCCTCAGTTGCCCTCCTATCCCTTCTCTAACTTTTCCATGGAGCAGGGCTAATCTCAAGCTACTCTATCGGCCATCTTCCCGGAAGTTATGAATGGTATTTAAAAATCAAATATTGTTTTACTGGTTTCTACTTCTAACCAAGATAGAGTAACAGGACTGAATTCATGTTCCTACTTGAAAAACCAAAAAAAATGAGGAAAGGAAATTTTACCAAGTCACTGGATATTAGGCAAGGAAGGATAATGATCTCTGAGAGAACAGAAACAAATAAGGTGACTCTTAAATGCTCCAGCTTGAGAATGTTTCCAGGCAGCAGTGCAGGGATGGTGGCAGAGTCTTGCAAACTCCCTGAGAAACCATGTAGACCAGATTGATTAGACTCATTAGACTGGAGTACCCAAAAGGAGAGAGCTGAAGGAAAGAACTCTGGAGTTCTATGGAGGGTGGGGTGTCCTTGAAAAGGTAAAATTTCCTTTCCTCATTTTTTTGGTTTTTCAAGTAGGAACATGAATTCAGTCCTGTTACTCTATCTTGGTTAGAAGTAGAAACCAGTAAAACAATATTTGATTTTTAAATACCATTCATAACTTCCGGGAAGAAGGCCGATAGAGTAGCTTGAGATTAGCCCTACTCCATGGAAAAGTTAGAATGTTGAATGTTCAGCTGAACATTGATCTTGTCAAGCATTTGAGGAAAATACCCACATCCTGAGAAAAATATACCTCAAATATAGTACAATGATCTGGAGGCAAGAAATAAAAATGCAGTATTGTAAGGTTCATACATAATAATTGAAATAGTATAATATCACTTGGAGGGTGACTGTGATAAGTCAAAGATGTACACTAGGTAAAAGAAAAAAAAATTAGAAATAATGAAATAGTAAATATTAAGTAAATATTAATGAAATGAAAGCAAAAATCAGAAAGATGATAAATTTCAAAGCTGATTATTTGAAAGTAAAAGCAAATAAATACCTTATGATTATGAAAAAGAAAAGATAGAGATTATAATATACAAAATTAACCATAAGTACAAATGCTGAGCCATGAAATTTATATGAGAATACTATATAAAGCAAGGAAACAAATCTGAAAATCTAGAAAATCCTGAGTATTTTTAAATAAAAACGTAAAACTTTGACGCAATGTGGACATTTCCATTATGATAAGAGCAATAGAAAAAGTAAAAGGAAAAACAAAAGAACTCCATCTAATCCAGAATTCACACCACATTGATTCACTTCTATAGTACTTCTATAAATACCATAGAAACTTGAAAGAAAAAGTAATATTATTTTAACTCTGAGCCTATCTTGATAAGACAGAAAATAACTATTCACATCTGGCAATTAGTCTGCAAGCAAATATTTATTATTGCTAAAATACTGCAGAAAAGAAACAATGATCCGATTAAACTTTCGCTTATACACGCCTCAGTTATCATAGCTTCCGGTTGCTGTTTCCTTTTGCCACAGCTCCCGTAGTTCTCCCGTTTTCAAAGGTGGCATACTTGAGGGCTAAATAAAGTTATTATACTACAAATAAATCGGGGGGGGGGGCTCAATTTCACAACACAAAGCCAATGCAAATTCAGTTCTCTCTAAAATTAAGAAATATTTTTTTAAGCTAAAAGTACATACCATTTAGTTTAAGATGCCAAGCGTTACAAACATGGTTGGAGCTCCATGTTCTAGTTCTTCCCAGTCGCATTCAACTCCCAATAACCTTCTGTCATCCTTGTATCAGGGAGTCACCAGAGTGGCTTAGCCTTATTTCAGGGAGTCAGGAGAAACAGAGCCAACAAGATATATGTGATTGATTTTTAGGAGTTGACTCATATGATTAAGAGGACTGGCAAGTCCAAATTTTGTAGGGAAGTCTTTCAGGCTAGAAATTCCAGTAAAAGCTGATGTTAAAGTCTTAAGTCTGAAATCTATAGGGAGACCAACAGGTTGGAAACTAAAAGGGCAATAGAGGGTCAATATTTTTCTTCTAAAAAATTAAAATTTTATTTTCCCCATTAGATATTCAAGCCACGTGAAATTGATTTTCGTGAACAGATTCCAGATTTCCTTCCCTTCTCCTCAGTAGTTTCAGCACATTTTATTGAACAGTACAGATTTCCTCTATTGATTTGTATCCCTTCTCTATCATATACAGATTGCATACTGATTCAAACCACCATCTCCCTTTCCTGGATTATTACAATAGCTCCTTGAGTTTCTCCCTATTTCTGTCCTGTAACCGATAAACTATTTTTATCGTGATAGCCAGAGTGATCCTTTTAAAACCTAAGCAAGGTCATGATTTTCCTCTGTTCAATATCCTCCAAGGCTTCTCATTGCACTTAGAGTGAAGGCTAAAGTCCTTTTTATGACCCATAAGACCCCATATAATCTGACATCCTTCTTCATTATCTACCTTCGTCTCCTGCTTTCTACCCTGCGGTTCACTTCTCTCCCATTGTGCCTCACTGACTTCACTAGTCCAATACTGTTCTCACCACAGAACCTTTGCACTTGCCATTTCTTCTGCCTGGAAAGATCTTCCCCCAGTTTTCTGAATGACAAGCTCCCTTACCTTCTCAAGTATTCACTCAAATGCTGCCTTCACAGGGAGGCATTCCTTGGCTACCCTAAATACCTAATATTTTTGATTTCCTGTTGTTGATTTTCCTTAACACGTATAACTATTTAACATACTAAATATTTACTCCTTTTGCTTATTTTCTCCCATATTACATCAAAATTTCATGAAATCAGGGATTTTTTTTCACCTTTTGTTTCTTCACAGCTTAGCCCCTTGTCCTAGAGCAGTACTTACCATATACGGTAGGTGTTCTAAACAGATTTGATGAATGAATGAATAAATGTGAACATAAATACATTAACCTTGTACATATGTGAGGGTCTGTTTTTAGAGTCTCTCCTTTGTTTCGTTGTTCTAATTGTCTACCCCCCAGTGATATGATACTGTCTGATTATTGTGATTTGATGTAAAAAGTTTTTCTATCTGGTAGGGAAAGTTCCCTGCTCCCTCTCCACTCACTATTTAGCCCCACAAATATTGTTTACTTCTGAGTTTGAGTAGATAGATATGATTGTTTTTTGTATAACAACTAATTTTTTTCTTTAAGTTAATAATTGTCTTTTATTTTTATTTGCTTAATTTTGTTTACCTACACTAATTTGTGCTACAACAGTTAACAGTCATTAATATGACTTTCTACATAGTCAGACCTATTAAATAATGTACTTTTCCATTTCCCACCTCCTCTCTCTGGAGCATCCATCTATGGACTCCAATTTAAACTGGTTATTTTCTAGAACTGTTTTATGGCCATTCCTTTGCTGTCATCCTGGGAAATTTTTCAATCTCTCCTATATAGAATTCTCTTTTCTGGATCCAGTGGTGTGTTATAAATATAGAATTATATCCAAATTTTTTTTTTCTGACAATTTGAAGTTGCTGATCCATTTATCTTGGTTTTTAATGTTGCTGTTGAGAAGTCACATAGCATTCTGATTTCTACTGCTGCAAGTGTAACCTGTTTTCTTTCTCTCTGGAAGTTCTTAGGATTTTTTTCTTTTCTCTAATGACCTGAAATGTAATGATTCATGGGACATGATGTAATCTTTTTCATCCATCAATCTGGACACTTGGTAATTCCTTTTCCTGAAGATTCATATTTCTTAGTTCTGGGAAATTTTCTTGTATGATTTCTTTGATAATTTCCTTGGCTTGTTTTCTCTTATTTCTTTTCTGGCATTCCTACTAGTCAGATACCGGACTTCTTAGCTTAGTTTTCTAATTTTGTTTTCTTTTTCCATTATCCGTCATTTTTGTCTTTTTGTTCTATCTTCTGGGAAATTTCCCCAAATTTATCATCCAACTTTCTATTAATTTTTTTACTGCTAGAATACTTAAAACTTTCCATGATATTGTTCCTGTTCTCTGATTGTTTCCCCCACCCACCCCTAGGCCCCCACCATAGATTCTGTTTCTTTTTTCATGGTTTCATTATCTTCTTTGTTGTGCATGTTGATGTTTAATACAGTTTTATTTTTTTGTGTGTGTTTTAGCTCCTTTCCTGAAATGCAAGGTGTTTTAAGTTCTATTTTTTAATGTCTATTTGTTTTTCATGTTGGAAGCTTTCCTTTCTTTGCCTGGTATTTTTGTCTCTCCACTCACATTTTAAAAGAGAGGCATCACGAAGTTGATTGGAAACTAAGTGTTGGGCATCACTATAGGATGATAGGGCAGCGAGTTAGCTTTACTGTTAATTGATTCATAAATATTAGTTTCAATGGCTTTTATAGCGTTTTTGTTGTTGTTGTTGTTGTTTTGTTTCTCCATAAAAGGAATTTTCAGTTTGTTGCCTTGCATATATAAGTCTAGCTCCCAGTGTTTTGGGGGAATCTAAACATTTATTCAACCTCCCAGTTTTAATCTCTTGTATCACCTCTGGCTTCTGTCCTGACTTTTACTGAGTTGGATAATCCCGTGTCTAGAAGGCTTTCTTGTTCATTTTTTCCCTAGAATAATCCCCCTGTATTTTGGGGGTGAGAGGGGATAGTAACTTGGTGTGCTGCTTTGAAAGAATGTATGTACCCTAGAAAAGTCATGTTTTAACCCTAATCCCATTTTGTAAAGGCAGCTGTTTCTTCTAATCCCTATTCAGTACTGTATATTTGAAACTGTAATTAGATCATCTCCTTGGAGATGAGATTTAGTCGAGTGGTTGTTAAACTGGATTAGGCGGAGGCGTGTCTCCACCCATTTGGGTGGGTCTTGAATAGTTTACTGGAATCCTATAAAAGAGGAGACATTCTGGAGAATGAGGGAGATTCTGAGAGATTCAGAGAGAGCAGAGCAGAACAACATAGCCACGAGAAGCAAAGTCCACCAGCCAGCAACCTTTGGAGACAAAGAAGAAAAATGCCTCCCAGGGAGCTTCATGGAACAGGAAGCCAGGAGAGAAAGATGGCACCGTGTTCGCCATGTGCTCTTCCAGCTGAGGAGAAACCCTGACTATGTTCACCATGCGCCTTCTCCCATGAGAGAGAAACCCTGAACTTCATTGGCCTTCTTGAACCAAGGTGTCTTTCCCTGGATGCCTTAGATTGGACATTTCTATAGACTTGTTTTAATTGGGACATTTTCTCGACCTTAGAAGTATAAACTAGCAACTTATGAAATTCCCTTTTTAAAAGCCATTCAATTTCTGGTATATTGACTCCAGCAGCCAGCAAACTTGAACACTTGGCTGTACATTGTGGGGCCTGTGTCAGACCTAATACAGGTTTGAAGACAGTCCTCCTGCACTCTGCCCCATGTCTCACCTCCGCTTGCTGTGGAACCCTTTGGGAGGATTCTAGGATGAATTTGTTAGTATCTTGATAAAATTCCCAGATGTAGGCCCTTAGTTTCACTTAGTTTTTCTGTTCTATAAAGGCAATTACCATGCTTTTGTCTTACAAAGAATTGATGCCTCCTGTTCTCCAATTCTCTTTGTATTTTTTCCCATTTTTAGTGGGAGACTAAAAAGATAAACACCCGAATTCAATCCACCATGTTTATTCCTGGATAATATGTTTTTGAATAATTTCTTCTTGATGTCAAGGGAAAAGGCTTAGTATGTGGAAAAAGGTGGGACACGCAATTGTGGAAGGAAACATGCCAAAGTTTATCCCTCGGTTATGGAATTATTGGTGCTTATTATTATTTTCTTTGAAAAATCTTTCCCACATTTTTCAAAGTTTCTACAATAAGCACACAATATTTTCACAATGAAATAATTTTAGAGAAATGCTTAAAAATTTACACTGATGTTTACAATATCTCAATAAGAGCAATTTTGATTGCAGTAGACACTAGTGGCCTAGAGAAGGAAAAAGTGTTCATTTTCTCCACACCAAATGTTAAAGTTCCAACAAAGAATGAAACCTATGTAAGGGAGAAGCAACCTGCACTCTTTCTGGTAACAAGTTTGAATTTTCTTTTTAATGCTACTGTGGATTTAGTTTCTGTAGACAACGATTAGCAAATATATTTTAAGATTACACAACCGGTAGTATTAAGAATCTGAGGAATAAACTGTGTACCCTAATCTTAAAAGTAGCCTTTAGATACCTATCTACAATCTAAAAATATTGCAAAATGGGTTTCTGTTATATTAACTCCAATTGATCCCCCACAAAAAAATAAGTTTGCAAATCACTACGTATTATTTTGCTCCCTTGGAAAAACAATTCACATTAAGGATCTGAAGGTTTTGAAGATTACTGCAGTAAAAAAACTTGTTTGACTTAGTTGTTTTAGCTGCTAAAATCAGTTTTTTAAACTTTCTGAGCCATGGAACCCTTTTTGAACAATGCTCTCCATATCAATCTGGCCATTGTTGTCATTGTTATTATTGTTACATAAATTTAAATGCTCAGTGTTCCATTTCATTTAGAGTATAGTGATGTTCTTTAGGCAGAAAGGTCAAGTAGCCAGACTTAGTTTTTTGGTCTTGTAGAGTCAAACCAATCAGTTTACTTGATCACAGAGTAAAGTAGAAATAAGTGTGTTCTCCATTGCTTTAGGAGAGAAATATTTTACTGTTGGGTTGAATGCGAGAATAATTTTCATGTTTTGCTTTGTTTTGTTTTTGGATAAGGCTCAGGAGGTCACTGGTTCCCAGCTGTTTGCCAGTGACTATGGCGTTTTGTAAACCCTGGAGCATCCTGTGGGAGTATATTTGCTAAGATATATCTGAAATATGAAGGTTTATTATCTAATTTCCAAGCAAACACAATTTTAATGAAAGAAATCATTCAGGGATTTTCTTTACCACATTTGCTTTTTTATGTCTGAATTCCTTTTAGAAAAGGAAAAGGAAAAATAATCTGAGAATCTAAAATAAATCAGACTTTATTGGTTGATATTCTTAAACTGAACTATCTGAGCATATAAATGGTGGAATTTACAAAACAATAAATTGTTTGGAAATAACTGGCTCTTCTAAAACAATTTTTAAAAGTCTTACACCCTAGATAATTCTTCCACAAGTAGGAGGCCATTGGGCTTATCGGAAAGATTGAGGATTGAGACATGGGTTCTAATCCCAGTCCTGTTCTGAGATATTAATATTAGTACTAATAATAGCCACTTCAGTTGAAGACTTACTATATGCTAGTTACTGTGCTACAGGCTTAATATGCGTGAACTCTTTTACTACACCCCATTCAAGTGCTGGATTAGATGACTCCCAGTTCTTTTCTAGTCTTAAATGATCCTGGGAGACATGTCTCCACTGCCCATACCTTTGTTCCACTCTGGGGAAATTAAGGAAAGGAATTGAATCTTATCCTTACTAAAAGATGTATGTGTATGTGTCTGTGTGTGATAAGCTCCTGGGAACCTGAATTGGAACTCAAAAGAAAATTTAGTTTGAACTAATATATAATCTATTATAATACATATAATAATCAGATGTCTTGATTAAGGTTTTATGGTAGCCCAAGCATCTAATATACCCATATATAGCACTGTCTTCTTGGATCACAGTCTGTTTAGATTGGGGAGGGGGAGAAGATGATTTGTATTTTCTTCCTTGTCCATCACAGGGGCGCTCTGATTGACAATGTAGCCCATCAGCTCTCCAAGCTATAGCTTCTCAGAATGGTCAAGCAGCACTGTGCGTCCCATCACAGTAATGTCAATTTATATTTATCAAGGTTTTTGAAGTGTTAATTAAATGTATCATCTCACTCATGATCTTATTTAATTTCTTGTCCTCAATACTGTATCAGGTTGTAACATGTCTAGAAGACAAGAACTTCCAGTATATTATTTTTACCATCTGAATGCAGTGCTGTGTCACCAACCAGTGGATCAGGAAGGGAAGCTAAAATCTAGTGGATTTATTCTCCACTTTATGTGACTTAGATTGAACAACTATCATTGTCTGATGGCCAGATGATCTTCTAATCAGACTCTCTACTTTGGCAGAATGGTTTTGGTCCAAGGTTAGCAGAATCCTATTTATCTCTTTTAACACAAATTATCACACCATTAAAAATAAAGAAATTGGGGAGTGTGTACCACTTGCATATGAATTACACCTTCTTTCAAAGCATAGGTTATTTTCCAAAAAAGGTCTGTCATGAAACACTCCCAGGGAACTGTCAGAATTCCTAGGAAACCAAACTGGATGTTTACTGAACTCTGTTACTTTTCTGAGCTCATCTTTCTTACGGTTTATACTTTAATTTGTTATCTGCTGAGAGACTATTGGGATAAAGTTCTCTGCCCAGTTCTTATAAGGGTTTTTAATGATGTTATTCCTTCCCCCCCCCCATTAGGGAATAACTGTATATTAAATAGTTCACCAAGTGAGAAAGCTAAAATTAGTGTTTAAATCAGAGCAGCTGAATTTAAATGTTTTAGTAGGTAAAGCTAAAGCCCCTCTTATCTTTTAATTGTGGAGACTTACAAAATGCCAAAGATTTATTTTTTCAAGCAGCCTCAATGTTTTAGCAGTTCCTGGAAAAATTGTTGGACCATTCAATTTCAGGCAGACTGGTTTCTTTTGGCTCCAGTTTAGAGAGATTCTGGAGCCTCTAACAATCAGTGAATGCCGCTGTGTGGGCACAGGGACTGTGAGAGAGTTTCTTTCTGGGCTAAAATTCACTATTTAGAGATTTATTATTCTAGCTCAAGATTCTTTCAATTGGTAAGTTACAAAAACCTTGTTGAGGGTTGACATGTTTGTCTTGTGACCTTATCAAAACTTTTTCTGAGAGAAGTTTTTGATTTTGATGGTTGGGACAAACCTGAATAGCTAGAAGTGGAAATACCTCAAGTGTCCATCAACAAATGAAAGGATAAATAAAATGTGGTATTTACACAAAATGGAATATTATTCAGTCATAAAAAGGAATAAAGTTCGGATACATGCTACAACGTGGATGAAACTTGAAAATATCATGCAAAGTGAAAGAATCCAGACACAAAAGGACAAATATTGTGTGATTCCACTTATATGAAATATCTAAAATAGGAGTTCATAGAGACAGAAAATAGACTGGAGGTTACCAGGGACAGGAAGAAGAAGGGAATGAGGAAGTTGTTACTCAACAGGCACAGAGTTTCTGTTTGGGGTGATGAAAAAGTTCTGGAAATGGATGATGGGGACAGTATACAACATTGTGGATATAATTAAGGCTACTGAATTGCATATCTAAAAATGGCTAGGGCGGGCCATGGTGGCTCAGCAGGCAGACTGCTTGCCTACCATACTGGAGATCTGGGTTCGATTCCGTTGCCTGTCCATGTAAAAAAAAAAAAAAAGGCTAAAATGTCAAATTTTATGTTATACATATTTTACCAGAATTAAAAAACAACAAACTTGGATATCTAGAGTTGGAAAGAAGCAATTGTATTGAACAAAAACAATAAAATGGGAGGGAGTGACGGGAAGTCTGAGAAAGGACAGTTAATGGAGGTGGGGGGAGAGCAAGGAGGAAGCTAAAGATAATGTCGCCTATTTCATTCATTTATTTATTCAACAAATGTTCATTGAGAATCTGCTGTGTTTGAAGAACTGGGGAAGAAAGAGTTGTGGGGTGGGCCACTGTGGCTCAGCAGGCAAGCATGCTCGCCTGCCATGCCAGAGGACCCGGGTTCGATTCCCGGTGCCTGCCCATGTAAAAAAAAGAAAAAAAAAAAGAAAGAGTTGTGGTCTGGGGAGTTAAGCCTGCAGCGGAGAAGCAGCGGCGGACGTAAGCGGGAGGCCGAGAGGACTGTGGGATTCCTGAGAGGGAACGTGGGTGGGCGGCGGGGACAGGCACCTTGGGAGGGAGACGTTCAAATTTGGTCTCAAAAGACAAACAGGAACGTTTCACCGAGGACGATAGTGACGTGTAACCTCAGCAAACGGTACAGACGGAAAGAAAAGCTCGTGTGAGGAGGTTGAGGAGTCCCGAAAACTTCGGGTAGGCGGGAAGGTGGGAGTGGCCTGCGCCGCGGTTGAAAGGTTGAAACACTGTGACCCGCCTTCAGCCTCGTTATGGAATCTGGATTTGGTTCTATAAGTGATGGGAAGAGTCTGTCGGAGGAAGGGACCTGACCGGATTTGCATTTTTGAGAGCTCTCTCTGGCACCCTTGAAGTGGCTGGAGTGGGGCCTGGGGTGGATAGAATCGGAGGTCGCAGTTTTGACTATAATCGTGTGCTCCTGGCACGTCCCGCTTACTGTCCAAGGGTACCCTAGGTAGGGGAATGAGACAGCATTAAAGCTGTGTCTGTGCAGCCCGCAAGTATATGCATATCTCAAGCAGGTGTGTGTTTGTTTCAGAGTTTTGGGTGCTGTGTTTTAGGCTACAGCTTAAAGCCTCACATGGCTAGGAAGAACTAATAGTGCAAAGGAAAGTAATGATTTGAATCTTGGACGAGTTATATAGGTTTATGCACAGGTGTTATTTGTATATTCATTCTGAACATTTTCAGGTTATTATCAGCCTATTTGAAGAGTCCATCAAAACAAGAACTAACAAGAAGGTGAAATTTTATTAAACTCAAGTCAAAAGTAAATGCAATGTTAAGACAGAGACTTAAATGTGGTTGTTTTTGAAGGACAATTTCACATGTCAAATGAAAAGCTTTAACTTTTAGCAAAAGCTTGGTGTTGATATAAAACTTTGCTTTTCACTTGCAGTTTCACAAAATGATACGATGTCTAAACTCAAAAGACCCTCATTTGAGGAAGAAAATCCTGCTGAACCTAGGAGCTCTTTTTCCTTCATTTCCTGTCCTCTTTCGGAATGTTTCTGCAGCTCAGACTCAGTATAAGCAGGAACACAAGGAACAGGGCTCCTTGGCAGTGACACCATTTCATGGGTAAAAGGCAGATAATGAGAAAATAAATGTTTAAAAGGAACCACCTTTGAAAAACAGAGAGAGAAAAAAAGAGAGATTAAAAGAGAGACAAGTCAGATCCTCTTACTTGATTGTGAGATAAAGTCACAGCAGGTGCTAGGACTTAGGTCAAAATTATTAATAGAACAGAAATTCTAATGAGAATAGCAGAGTAAAGTTGGGAGCTAGAAACTAAGGGTTATGGATGGAGGTCCATATAATCTCTGGTGGCATATTCTGTAACAGGGCCTTTCCTGATCCCCCAGCTGGACTTTCTTACTTTGAACAAAATACACTTGAGGCAATTATTATAATTTGCCTCGTACCATATTTATGTATTTGGTTTAGTCTGGTTATTCTGTTGAGTCTACTCATATGTTTACTTATTCTGTCTTGTTTGAGAAGGTATTTAAATTGGAGTTACAGGGGGAATCCTTTGAGGACAGGAGTTGCAGGTTACTTGTATGGCTTCCCCTGTAGCCTATGGCTTCTGCATTGGAGGTGCTCTGTAGAGAGCTGTTAAACAGGGCTTTGGCTCTGACAGGTTTGATTCCCTGCTCTCTGTTCACAGCAGTGTGACCTGAGGCAAGGAGTTTAATACTCCTAAATCTCAGATTTCTTCTGGAAATAATATTACCTACCTCACTGGGTTCTTCTATTAAATGAAATAATGTATATTTTAACCCCCTTAGGCACTAGTTAGCACATAGCTAAGCTTAGCAGTTGCCTACTGTTATCATAATGTCCATAGCCTCAAGATTACAATGAATGGTTAAAACAATTTTATTCCATTGTACCATGCCTATAAATATAGGAAGTTACCTCATTTTACAAAATGGGACCAAAATATGCTGTCACAGAATTGACAACACACTAGGTATAGTATGTGAGAAAATAAAGAGTCATGGTTATACAACCGACAGAAGTGACAAAGGAAAAAAGTGATTTTTTGATACTCTGACAATTTCGCTGGAGTCATGTAGGATCGCCACGTAGACTGTTACAAATAGGCAGAATTGTTTTTATTACTATTTTTCAAATACTTCCATATTTCACAAGTCTCGTTATTTGGTGGCTGACAAGGTCTGTATTCTTTAGGAAAAATCTATAGTGTGCCAACACCCTGGCAGTTTTCTTGGTGTCCTTGATAAGCTAGAAACAAAGTCATTCTAGGTTGGGCCTTAGGTTCAATTTCAGATAGAATCTACTTTTTTTCCTGTCAGCCTCAGCTGTTCCTTAGGAATGAAGAGCCTTACAGTGATTAAGATTGTGGGCTCTGAGTGAGTTTGGGTCCCCTGGGCCAGTTTCAAGCTTTGGACTGAATGCTTATATGCAGTTTTTAATTTTTATTTCACATGGCCTTGTGAGACAGGTAGGTAGGTAGGCCTTATTACCCCTTCTTTCCATGAGGGGAAATTGAGGCTCAGCGAGATTCTGCAATTTTTGTAAGACTACACAGTTCATATTGTAGAAGCTGAGATGTAAGCCCAGATTGTCTTGCTCCTAAAGCTATCCTCTTAACCGCAATGCTGCACTGCCTCCCTTAATACATGAGTGTGCCCATCACCAGCTGCGGGATATTGGGCAGCCATTAAATCTCCCAGAGCTTTGGGTTTCTCATTTATAACATCTGAGATCATATGTGTCTTCTAGGGTTGTTGTGAGAATAAATTTAGAGGACATTTACACCTGAGTGTTTGTGTCTATCAACAGGCAGATATTGAAAGGAGAGGTCTGAGTGAGCATTTCGAAGGGAAGTCAAACTCTGCTCAATCTTCTTATGGTGCCAATGATGACAAAACACCAGGTGACTGTGCACCAGTAGAGAGCAAATTTGCATATAACATCTAGCCCAGCATTTGGCACAGAATGGGTATTGAGTAGATGTTGATTGAATTGCTTCAATATCTTTGCTAATTGCTTATGATGCAGCAAGGTACATAGTTCTTCACCTCAGGAAACTCAGTTTTAAACATAAAGAGACAGACAAGTGCACAGAAAATAAAGTAGTATAATATGTGAGTGAGGGGTCAGGAAGACTTCCTGGAAAAGAACTCTGGAAGCTGAGTCTTATAGTATAAAAGGGAATCAATCAGACGGTGCAACGGTGGCTCAGTGGCAGAATTCTCACCTGCAATGCTGGAGACTCGGGTACGATTCCTGAAGCCTGCCCATACAAAAAAAAAAGGAGTCAGTCATGTGAAGAAAGAACATGGGAATAGCATGTGCAAAAGCATGTACACATGAGGGCTTAAGAAGTAGAAATTGTTCTGGATGGAAGGAGCATATGGTGAGCAGAAAGATATGGTCCTAGAATGTGTCTTTTGTGCTGAGGACTTGAGATCGCACCCAGAGGTAATGTGTAGAGCCACAGAAATACCTTAATTAGGGGAGTGTCATGTGCAGATTCATATTTTAGAAACTTCTCACTGTTGGGAAATGTGGAGAATGGTTGGAATGGGAAGAGACTGAATATACAAGTAGAGTTGAAAGTTATAATGGTGGTTCAGGCAGGAAAAGATAAAGGCCAGAATTAGTACAGCAGAGATTGAGAGGAAGAAATGGATTCAACTGTATGTAGGAGGCAGAATTAATTGGATTTAGGGACAGGTTGGCTATGGAAGGAAAAGAAGGAGGATTGATGTTTAAGGTGGCTGACTGGGCTCGAGTAATTAGATATTGGTAGTTCCATTAATAATATTAGCTATCATTTATTGAGTGTTTATTATTTTCTTGGCACATTGCAAGTTTTATATGCATTATTCCATTTTATCCTCATATCAATCTGCAGAGTGGTTATCTCCATGTTATAAATGAGGAAGAAGGAGTGTAGAACTTACTCAGTATCTTATATGGAGTAAGCAGTCAAGTTGGGATTCGACACCAGTACCCATGCCATCAGTCACTGTGGCGCACACAGGTACTTCCTGTGCCAGGAACCACAAGAGGAGACGGGTTGGAGAGGGAAGGGAGACGGTGATCATATGGTACAAGTGTGTTCCTACACAGATCGCATCCAGCAAGTAGTAAAATCATTTTTGCTTGGGTGGGAATAGCAATGCTTTTATTTGGGGGTGCTGGTGGTTTGGGGGTGGACGAGGGAACGAAGAAGGTGCCTCCCGCAAACATCCTGCTGAGATCATGGTGCTTTCTCCTGCCTCTTTCACAGTAGCTGCTTATAAAGGAGAGCATAAGGAGCAGGATTCTTCAGTCAGTGTTTCCAGTTTTAGTGGGAATGTCAATAGAGAAGAGGCCCCAGTATCTGAAGCTGCAGGCAAGGGAGGTCAGGCTCTAGGGAGACAGACAGGCTGTTTACATTTCAATGTTAAGAACATTATCCCTGCAGGCTTCCTTTAAATACTGAACTCACAACTAAACACTCTTTCAACAACCAGTAAATACATATTAGTTGAACCAATGCAAATGAAATATGTGATGAATTCTGGTTAATTCTCCTGGCAAGTGGACACCATTTGGTAAGGCAGGCATGATTTCAGAGACTTCAAGCAGACCCTCCTCCCTGAATTCTGCTTTCTTACCTTCTTTTTGATGCCTTAAATGCTACAATTATAATTCCATTCCTCCTTTTCAAAATGCAGCTGTTTCTTCTATAGAAAGGCCCATTTAAAGCCTCAGTAGTTGTTTCTCCCTGAAGAAGAATCAGTCTCTTGGGATCCGTTTTGCAAACATGTTTTGAAGATAGAGCAGACAGAGAATGTAGTGCTTGTCAGCAGGGACGAGAAGGAAGCCTGACTTGGATATGCAGGAAAAATACAAACTAACCATTAGGGTTAACCATTATGCCATTTTTATGCAAGTCAGTAGAGTCTGCTCTGTAAATTATGGGCAAACAGAAGTTTAATTCATGAATTTGTTCTTTTAAAATTTTATTTAATCATTATTATTTTTTGTGAATTTGTTCTTCATTCTTTGCCATGACTTAGACCAGCCAGTGAAAAAGTAAAAACACTTTACTTGTCATAGTCCTGGTCTTCACATTCTACACAGTTACTGCTTTGTGAAAATATAGGTAATTTATAGATTTGCCATTGAGATTCCAACTCTTTGAAGATATATTACTGTTAAATAGATATATTATTACTATTTCTATCTCACCTTTTGGCATGTGCGGATGTGTGGAGGGATGTCGGACCTGAAGGGAAATGGGAGATTAATCAAGAATTAATGGGCATTACTCAAAAAAGATGAATCAATTGACTGCTTAATAACCCTTATCTAACTGAAAGTAGAAAATATCCGTGGAGCAGAAATTATTACTGCGCATCTTGTAACAACCCTGCCCAGTAAGTGCCAGGGGCTTCTGTTTCAAGAAGAAAGAAAAATGAAGGCCTCCCCCTGTTGCTTTACTCCTCCTCCCCCACCCCCCTGCCCTAGGCAAGTCACCTCTCTGCAGTGAGAAATCTGGGAAAATGACTGACAATTTAGGTTGGTATTTCCAGGAATGAGCCAATTAGAGCATCCTACAAGTAAGATTTGTCTCTTCTCCCTCTCCTTCAATCCTTTTTAATTGGGAAAAGTGTTTGTTTTAAAATCCAGCAAATATAAAATAAAAATTAGACATCTAACAACAACATCTATTAAAAGAATCGTAAGTTTTCTTCTAAAGTTTAAGCTTGTTTTCTTGGTAGTCATTTTCTTTGAACTAGGTAGTGGTGATTCAAGACAAAGACAACAGCAGCAGCCGCAGTGTTAAAGGCTGAGCAGCCTTCCACTGCTCACGCTTATGTTTTTACCATCAGTTGAGTTTTCCATTTCTTCAAAGGCCTGTAGAAATGGCTGGGAATTTTCAATAATCACACCAAAGCCCTTTGTTGAAACTGTTGTTTCTTTGGTGTAATGCAGGACATGCTACAAGTATTTGGTCCTTTCCACAATAAGCGCAAGACCCCATCTCCTGGAGTATGTCCTTCCTATGGTCTGAAGCCACACAAAAGAGGACACACAAAGCCCTTAGATCATGCAGCAGCTATTTTTTTTTTTGCCTAAAATCATTTATTTATTTACGTATTTACTTACTTATTTACCTCCAGCAGCTTTTCTACAAACCCTGTCAGACATATTTATGGCTTTGCTCTAAGTTTGGCTCATCTGTTGAAAATTGATGAAATGCAAGTTAGAGCAATTCATTCAAAGATATTATTTTCTGTTTGGTGTATTATGGAGACCCATTTACAGGAGACCTATAGAACCCTTTCTAGGTTCTTCAGTGGCAGGGAAAAGCAACACTTAAATACACTGTATTTTTTCTAGTCATATTTATTTACATACCTTTATACCTGTGATCCCCTTGGTGCAATGTGGTATTCGCCGCATGAAATCACTGAGCTTGTAGGTCTCCTATCCTCATTCTAAAGGAAGGAGGAACATGTGCAATGGGTGTATTCATCTGAGACTCTTGTGGGGTAGGTTAGGTAATGCCCAGCTCCCGCTCTCAGGAGAGACTGTGAAAGCTCACACCACATCCAAACACATCTTCCTCATTCCATTGGCTTCTCCTGGTCTCCCTGACCTGGTGTCTCTTTCCTGACAACCGTCCTGCACACAACTGATAGATCAAAATTTCTTATTACTTTATCATGTCTCTCCTTGTTTCTATCTTTTAAAATTCAGACAGCTAACCTTACTTTTCTCAAAGATCTGATAACTGCCCATGCATTCAGCCCCTCTAAATAAATACCTTTGGACTGGTTGAATTCACAGTCCTCTCACTGTTCTGGCAACTTCTTTCTTTTCTCGACCAACTCAAGTCTTTTTTGTCTTCTAAAATCATAATGAAAAGTCTCCTTTTCCAGGCAATCTTCCCTGATTGACTTCACCTGACTCTAAACATCCTTCTTAGTGCATAAACATTTAAACATTTGAAAAGTATTTACCTAATTTTGCAATATAAGGAGAAATTTTCAAGATTCCTCCTAATCCTACCATCCTAAAACACTTTTTAAAACTTCTTTGTGTTTCTTTCTAATTTTTTCTTACTGCCTCTAAACTTTTACATGGTTGTGATACATATTATTTGTATTTTTTTCACTCAACATTATTTCGTGATTGTTTTTCCATGTATGGTGCTACCTTCTCTTTTAACAACGGTAGTAGTATAGTATTCCACACAGCCTGCAGGTGGTAGAGAGAAGGAGGAATCTGTAGTTGACCTGTGTGTAACCTTTGGCAAGGTACATATTCTCTTGTGAGACTCAGTGTCTGTATCTGTGGGTACAAAGTATATGTAAAGCATATTGTATGGTGCCTGACATCCAACAAAACACTGGCTGTTATTTATGACCCAGTTTGAGCCAGATGGGTTCACTTTTGAAAGTTCTTGTAATTGTTTCATGAGCAGTTCCCAGACAGCTCTTAAACTCCTCTACTGTGAAGACACGAACTTTTATTTACTTTGTATCACCTCCTAAGATTTTTTTGAAAGACAGAGATCTACCCCAATGGACTGGCAGTCACAGCTCAGTGGCTTACTGCATTTTATTCTAAAAATTTTGTTCTTCGAATTGAAATTTAGCCACTAGGTTTCTATGTTGTAGGCCATTAAGCAAGGTTATGTCACCAAAAGAAAAAGAAGCATTGACAAGACCTCTTTATTGCCTAATTCTTTCCTACCCCACTTTCCAATAGTGAAATCTGGGTTCAATCAGAGCTTTAGGGTTGCTGGGCACCTTAACTCTGAAACCTTGGTGGCCTTCATCTGAAAGGGTTGTGTCCACTGCTTGGTGTATTTTACTCTAGATATTCCACATTATTTATGGGACTAAAGAGTTGTAGGGTGTGGAAGATGCTCTTATTATCACTTGAAGTCCAGAGGTGGAGGTTTTAACTCTGACCTGTTTGATGGCAGTTATTTCTAATGGGGAGCAGAGAGCCAGTTTCTCCTTTTACCTTCCTTATTTACATATGATTTCCTGACAACCAATCACCTATGGTTATTTATTTAGCCTATGCCCTCCCCTTCCTAAGAAAGGCATATCTGCTTAAAGCTAACATTTTATGACATGTTTAGAAGTTGGAGTGCTACATAAGGAAATGAATGTGTCCCCACATATACTGGCATGTTCTTTTTGAAAATTACAAGTATCAACTTGTCATTTTAGAGGAAAAGTTTTTCATCCCATTTACAAAACCAGGAATAGTCAATGCTCTCCATATATTTTGTTGATGTAGCAGATATCTGTAAAAAAGAAAAATACTTTAAAATAGTCAACTGTTCACATATCTTAACTATATACAGTTTTTCATATACTCAATTTTCTGTCTGGTTGTAAAACTCTTGTTCTTCAACACACTGTGATAGCAGTTGCCCAATAAGATTCTTGCTTTGCTCTGTAAGAGGTAGTAAGCTTATCAGTGGTTTGTAGTTAGTGTAATTTTTTATTACTGTATGGGCTTCTGATATTTTATATCTTATAAATATAAATATGGGCTTCTGATGTTTGTTGTCACTTTGAAAGTTCTTGTGGTTGGCTTCATGA
>PVIY010018201.1:14139-48155 GCA_004026745.1 Myrmecophaga tridactyla | reverse complement strand
GTTATCTGGAAGTCTGAACATGAAAGACAATACAGATGGAATATCATCAGAATTTTAAAATGAATTTGCATGTGCTAGACAAAGGGGAAGAACAATCAAAGATGGTTCTATGGAATGGAGCCTGAGTACTGAGGCCTGTGGAAGGGCTAGGGATTTTAGGAAGAGGGAGGATTTAACAAAGAAGATAATGGCTTTGGTTTCATACATGTGGAATTTGGAAAGCTTACAAGTATCCAGTAGTTTGCAATGCAAGCCTGGTGCGCTGCTTTGAAAGGATGTATGGATCCTAGAAAAGTCATGTTTTAATCAAAATTCCAT
This sequence comes from Myrmecophaga tridactyla, assembly GCA_004026745.1. NCBI lineage: Eukaryota > Metazoa > Chordata > Mammalia > Pilosa > Myrmecophagidae > Myrmecophaga > Myrmecophaga tridactyla. Next base: position 47,837 of record PVIY010018201.1, on the reverse strand, counting down.
TTTGTAAAATGGCAGAATAATTCCTATTCAATACTGTATGTTTGAAATTGTAATCAGATCATCTCCCTGGAGATGTCTCCCAATCAAGAGTGGTTGTTAAACTGGATTAGGGGAGATATGTCTCCACCCATTTGGGTGTGTCTTGATTGATTTACTGAAGTCCTATAAAATAAGAAACATTTTGGAGAATGAAGGCAATTCAGAGAGAGCAGAGAATGCTACAGCACCATGAAGCAGAGTGTCCACCAGCCAGGAACCTTTGGAAATGAAAAAGGAAAATGCCTCCTGGGGAAGGAGGAAACAGGAAGCCAGGAGAGAAAGGTAGCAGATGATGCCGCATTCACCATGTGCCCTTCCAGCTGAGAGAGAAGCCCTGACTGTGTTCGCCATGTGCCTTCTCATTTGAGAGAGAAACCCTGAACTTCATCGGCCTTCTTGAACCAAGGTATCTTTCTCTGGATGCCTTTGATTGGACATTTCTATAGACTTGTTTTTAATTGGGACATTTTCTTGGCCTTAGAACTGTAAACTAGCAACTTATTAAATTCCCCTTTTTAAAAGCCATTCCATTTCTGATATATTGCATTCAGGCAGCTAGCAAACTAGGACAGCTTGGAAAGAGTAGTTTGAGAAGTAGTTGGATGCTCTGTCCAGAAAGACAAGGAAGGAGAGGACACGATGAAAGGAGTACTTCACAATTTTGGCTGTTACAGAATCTGAGAAACTGTGGAGAAAGGCCAATGGATGTATCTACTGGGACATTCAGGGGTACACTTTCCAGTTTGGAGGAGAGGGGAGGATCCTGGCTTCAGAGGGTTGAGGACTAAATGGAAGGTGAGGAAGTAGAGGAAGTGGGGGTTGAGTGGTGACAGGAAAGAGATGGGACAGTAACTCAAGAGAGAAACAAGGCGATGGAGGGTTTTGTTGTTGTTTTAGGATCTGGTGACCTGAGCATGTGCTGGAGCCAAGGGGAAGGAGTCGTGGAGAGGGAGAGATTAAGCACACAGGAAAGAGAGGAGGTGATTGATGCCTCAGAGTCTGGGAGGAGATAGGATGGTGGGATGGAAAGCCCCAGGACCGAAGGAACACTTTAGGAAGAGGTCCCTGGGTGCTCTGGCAATGAGACTGCCTTGGAGGTGATCCAAGCCAGCTTCTCCTTTTACTAAGGTGAACAGCATGGAGCCACCGACATGGCTCTGAGAAGCTCAACTACAGAGGTGTCTGCTTCCTTCCAAGTTCAACTTCTTTGCTTTCAAGCATTTGAAAGGACCAAAGGTTAAATGAGAATTTCAATATTCTAATTTTCCAACAAATTTATTTCCTTCCGGGGTTAGACAAATCAAGGAGTCCTTCTCCCCCACCTGGGCTCCCAAATTTAATTAGCCAACTTCCTCCTTCTCCTCTGAGAGCCAGAAAATAAACCTCATTTCTCTCCTTCCCTTTCCAGCTTTTGCTTATCTAAGCTAGGGAGCCCAAGGGAACTTTCAGTTGATTTATTTCAGCTGGTTCCTTATATCCACACTGGCTCTGGGTTAACCTTCTCTAGCCCCTCTGGGACAGTTTCTAGGAAGGTTTGCTAGATATTCTGACCTCCTAATAGGTCCCTTAAGGGGAAGTGCACACTGACACAGTAGATCTTACTGCCTAACACCTAGTGAAACCCTAGGCTTTGCTGAGCTCAGCCAAGACATTGCAGGAAACACATGGTCTGGGGTTCCCAGGGAGATTGTCCATATCTCAGAGAATAATGCTAAACAGACAGAGTTCAAAGCTGTCTGGAATTGGAGGCTTTGGGGTTTTATTTTAAAGAGCCCTCCTTTTTTCTCCCCTAAGATTTTGGTTGGGAGTAGCTTTATGACAAAGCATGGAAAATAGATGAAATGTGTTTGTTTCTGAGAATTTGTATTATTTTCAGGTGGTATTATAGCATTATTAAATATGAGAAAAGTAAGGAGCTGTTTTGCCTATGGAGAGAGGCTCTCCCCACCCCACCCCGGCTCTCCACATGCTGATGCTTTTTTCAGGGTACATCATTAGTTTGAGGGACAGAACATGTTCCCACCCTGCATAGAAGGGCATTAATCTCTGTTCTTAAAACATTTTCTGGAACATCAGTTCTGTTCCATGGCATTTACACAACCATAGCACTGGACATTGTAACTCTGCCTCATCTTTCATGTTAAACTGAAGACGTCAGGAGAAAGAAAATGGCCAAACATAACAAATGTGGCAAGTGGAACATCACCTTAAATTTTTTTAAAACCTTTGTTTAACACAAATAAGATCAGTTTATTTTGTATTGTCTTTAATTTTTGTTTTGGGCTAGAAAATAAGGTATTTGTAAAAATTATTAGAATTATGAATAGATTTACTAAAACAGAATGAGCTGTGCTTTCAACTTAGAAGTGGAGTCAGTAATAGTAATTATTGCATTTGATGTCTGTTAGTGTGGCAATAACAATGCCAAAGAGCATCTTTTCATCTAATTCTGGAAATGCTGGTCGTAGTCGGTCTGAATGCTGCCTTGATGAGAAAACTTCAGTATCTGTTTATGAAACGCATCAGTCGTTTTGCCCGAGTTGACGTGACAGCTAACAAAAGTGACTCAGCGAGGACGTAAGGAAAACAATTGGCCCATTTGCCCTGCTTCAGACCTTCTAGTGGAAAGAGCAGGTGGCATGGTGGTTAGGCACAGATGTCAGGGTAAGTTTGTCCTGGTTTAAAACCATTAGTCTGCGTAACCATCATAATTTACTTGACCTCTGGGTGTCTCAGATACCTTTTCTGTTAAACAGGGGTAGCATAACCGTCACCTACTCAAACGATCGCTGTGAAAATGAAGTGGCGTAAGGTACGAGAAGTACTCTGACAGATGCTGCTGGTGCCTTAGCCCTTTGCTGAGGTCCCTTCACCCATCCCAGCTACCCAGATGTAACAGCTCACGTCTGTACCCTCCCAAGAGGATTGCCCCGGACCGTCCTCAGCAAGCTGCTGCCTGACTGGAGACGCATGCTGTGCACTCGCCCAGCTCTACTCCACTGGACGGGCCCGTGGCCTCGGACCTGCTGATTCAGGGGTTAGTAGCCCAGCCCCTGCTTCTGGGAGGGACGTGCTCTGTGGTACAGCTCACTGCCATGAGCTTCCCCCATGGGATCGGGGGTCTTCTCCATCCTGCTTCTCTCATTCTTTACCAGGTTCTCCTCAATTAAAGCATTCCCTCGATAAATTGCTTAGAAATCCCCATCTGAGTCTCTGCTAGGGAACGCGACCAGGGACAAGTACTTAGAAGTGTTTGGCACTTTATGCATCCATAAATGTTAGCAATTATTTAGGATTTAAAGTCAAAATTTTCCCTCTAAATCCAGCCTATGGACCCGAGGGGACTTTATTGTTTAGAATTGAGTGACTTGCAGCTTTGTCATCTCTGAATAATAACTGCCTCGACGATCAACTTGTCTTTTTTCTTTTCTTTTAATGGCTGTGCTTACGTGGCTAAAAAAAGGAAGTTCCATCGTTGTTCAGAGCTGGATGGAGGGTGCACAGGCACAGCCCCAGCAATGCTAGCACCCAGCTCCAACCCGCGTGAGTGGCAAGTGCTGTCCCAGCATCCTGGGGTCAGAGCCTGAAGGGTAAGCAGGAGAAGAGGCAAAGCAGATATGACATAGGAGGAGAAATGGTCCAGTACTTGCTCATTTCCTGAGCATTCCTGAGAATCAGGGACAGGCATTGAACCCTGGGTCTCAGGTGTTTAGGATAACCAAGTCTTTTAGTTTTCTAAGCTGCTTAAAGCAGATACCATGAAATGCATTGGCATTGACCATGGGAATTTATTAGCTTACAAGCTTACCGTTGTGAAAATGTCCAAATTTAGGCATCATCAAGGCAATGCCTTCTTCCTAACAGCAGATGCCAGCGATCGTGGCTCCCTGTGGCATGGCAATGCACACGGTGGAGTCTGCTGGGTTCTCTCTTTGCTTCTGGGTTTAATTGCTTTCAGTTTCTTGCTTCCATGGCTTTCTCTCTTCTGACTGCTGAAATCATCACTTCTCCTTTTAAAGCCTTCAAGTGATTGGATGAGACGTCTCTCGTTATTGAAGGCCATCTCCTCAGTTAATTGTAGATGTATCAGCCACAGATGGAATTATCTCACTGATGATTTAGGTCCACAGGATGTCCTTACTGTAGCAGTCAGGCCAGTGCTTGCTTAACCAACCGGACACCCTCACTGGCCAAGGTGATGCGGGAACCTAACCATCACACCTGAGGTTTGGTTTTGTTCTAATGATCAGGAAAAAGAAAACGTCTCTCAGCATTGGCAACACAGAGGAAAAGGGCGAAGAAGAGGAGAGAAAGGGAGCTTTAGAAAATAGTGACCCTTCTTGCATAGAAGGGGTTGATATAGATTTAGAAGGGTAGACAGAGAGAGAATGCTGAATAAAGTTTCACTGCCCAGCTCTGAGTTGACAAGGCAGGAAGAATTCCCTCCTGGAAAGTATTGTAGTTGGGGAAAGTATTGTAGTCAGCCCAAATTTCGAAAGGGGCCGTGTTGTGGGAGCATAGACCCTGCAAAGCAGTTATGCCACAATCCTTAGGTGCCAGAAGTGACAGCCAACACAGGCAGCGAGGCTGGGAACTCATCTTCATAACTCCAATGCAAGCTTTAAGGAGTTCTCTTCCGCCTACCGTCGCACGGCCAGGAAGCCGGAGCCATCGTGCGTCGGTTCACAGATGCACGACACCCATTTTGTCAGGGGGCTCTGCCGGCTTCGCCTCCTTGAAGATGTTTCCTTGTCATCGCCGTCCGTTAGAGCAGATTCATTTGAGACACGGGTGCACAGGACAGCACCTGGCCTCCTGGGACTTGGTATCAGACTCCACGGCCAGGTGTATTCAGGTGACTAAGTAAAAGTGACAGCCGGGAGCAGAGGTGGATTCGTCTGGAGGTGAGGTGGGGAGACTAACTGCTTCATTGGGATGGGAGGGAGAAGAAGCAGTTTTAAATGCCCCAGGTCCATCCTGCTGGACTTCTTAGGGTGGAATTCAAGGCCAAAGAACAGAGCAGAGGGTGCTCTGCTGCTCAGGCTGGTTTGTGAAGTTCAGCAACGTACATGTACCGGGCCCTTGGAATTTACTGCATGGGAATAACAGCAAATACTGTGTATTTTGCACTATTTTAGGGCTAACCATGCACTTTAATTCTTTGTCTTGCACAAACCTCCACACAGTGATATTGCTTTTCCCACCGCACTCCCCGTTTTGAAATGAGAAAACAGATTCGGAGAACTGAAATAGCACAGAAAGTGGGAAAGTCAGGGATTGGGCCCTGGTCATTTCCCTGAGAATGGGGCTCTCGTCTGCTAGAGAAAGAGTGCAATCCCGCCACAAATATGTTCTAAGAGAGCATGGCATTTCCTTTGGATGTATTTCTTGAATGCTATTAGATTCCCATTTTGAAAAGCTTTTTAAAAAGGATAAAAATCTCCCTATGATCCCTCTCGTCTGTGAAACTCCCCCTTCTCTGTCCCTAAGGGAAACACTGCCCATAGATCCTGATGTGGCCTTCCATACTCTTGCATTCTACAAGGAAATCTGAGATTCTTTTCTTGTTCCCGTTTTTATGTGAAAGTTAGCTTATTGCAAACATTATTTAGCACCTTCTCTCTCTCTCGCTCTCCCTCTCTCTCTTTTTTTTTACAATTAACTGCATTCTAGTGCACCTCCCATATCAGTTTATGTGAAGCTTCCTCATTTCTTTTTTATGGTTATATAGTATTCCATTAAATGGGTATCCCACATGTAACAAAATCAGTCCCTTATTCATGAATACGAGTTGATTCCTATATTTACTGCAAAATGCTGCAATGGATAGCCTGTACCTTTCTCCTTGAGATTTGCAAGTATATCTGGAGGTTAAATTGCCCAAAGCAGAATTGCTGAGGGAAAATACATCTGTTTGTAATTTTTTTTGTGGATAATCACCAAAAATTTTGATAAGGTCCAAACGAGACAAAAAGCACTTCCATCCATCATACCATGGTTTAGCTGTTGGTCTGCCAAGGACACACCCAGCTAATGGCGACCCCACCTCAGTTTCTTTTAAGTAATGAGCAAGTACCAGATTGACCCTATAGTGACCCTATGGCTACTCAGAGCAGATGATTCCAGGGCTCTTCCCTTTTGCCTTTAGTCCTCTTTACTTTCTGTGCAGCCTGCAATGCAGGGAAGGTGGACATTCTCATGCAATTCTGCCTCTTGAACTTTCAACACATCTTACTAGGAAACAGAACCAAGCTGTGTGGTTCTCTATAACCTGCTTTAGTGAAATATTAAAAAAACAACGTAGGTTCTAGGATCAGCAAGATGTAGGCTGGAGTCTTGGCTTTGTCACTCTATCTGTGTGGTCTTGGGCGAGCTCTCTTCAACCTCTATGGGCCTCAATTTCTTCCTGTGGAAAAGAGGGAAAATGATAGAAACCATCAAAAGTGGTTGCAGTAAGGGTTAGAGAAAACGTGTGGAAAGCACAGAAGGCGCTCAAAAAATGGATACTATTATTTTATGGAAGTCTGCTAAAATTAAGGCTTATAAATGCACTGTTTCTGTGCAATTGAACGTCCAGCACTGGCCTCTACATGATGACTCACAGCCTCCACTTCCAAAACACCTACCTATTGATGGTTTTACTCTTTGTAAGCAGTCTGAGTGGCTGCCCCATCCCACTGATGAAGCATTGAGTGTTTCTCATGATACTGCTGCTTTAAGCTCAAACTGCACTCCTGTAACATCAAAGGGAACTGGCTCATTAACCGCTTTTCACTATTTGGTCCAAGCCTAAACTGACACCCTTAGAAAGTACCAAGGTTTATCTAGGGTCAGATGAGCTTGCAAATACTACAAATCGGGCCACCCACGGCCACATAGTTCAGTGACAGGTACTGAGGATTCACAAGAAGCAAAGAGCTATGGAAATGGGGCAGAAGACTTCAGCTCTGAGCTGAAAATTGCTGCATCCAATTCTCTCCTTCATCTTTTTTTGTATTTCTTGAAACCCAGATCAGAACCCAGAAGTCTGTGCCCTCCAGTGAAGGAAATAGATGTTCCCTGAACACAGAGACAACTCCAGGACGGCAGTGATGCGATGACGGATCACAGGGATGTGTCCCCAGGCCCCTGAACCCATTCAAAGGGAGGGACTGAGTCTATCAAGTCAGGAGCTGCCTCCCTTTCCTTGATTTCTTTTTAAACTACTGAAATTAAAAAGTTGCAAACAAGGCACATCTTAGCTATTCCTGACATCTTCAGCCCATCTTTGTCACAGTCCCATCTTCTGCCTTTCAAAGTAGTTCAACAGCAAAAGCGTACACAAGTGTGAGTCTCTGTTTCAGGACGTGTCATCCACAGATTGTTCAGGGGAACGAAGGAAAATCTGCTAATGGGATTCACAGTTCTCACAACAGAAAAGAGTGAGACATGAAATGGCATTATGTAAAGGAGGCTTCAATGTCATTCAGGGCAATGAGGACCCTGTCCCAGCTTCTTCCTGGCTTGATGTTATTGATGACAAATTTGAATATTCACTTTTGGATATTTGACCTAATAAAGGTCCTCCTTCCATTGCAGGGAGTCAGTCTAATGTCTGAGAAGTGTAGGCATTTGAAAATAAAGAAAAAATCATCTCCTAAGCTTGGCGCTTCCCTCAGTGTCTTTATGGCCTTGAAGAAGAGGCTGAGGGTTACTGAATGTCAAACATGTCCTGGGCGACACGCTCACTGCTTTTTCTTTTATAGCCTGAAACAGATTTGTGGAAGGAATATTGACCTATTGTATTTACAGTTTTAGTCTTTTATAGAATCAAGGATTAGGTGTAGCTTTTCACATCATCATGGAGATTTCAGGGGAAATACTCTTATGTCTGTGCTATTCAATATAACCACTAACCATGTGTGGCTACTTAAATTTAAACTAGTTAAAATGAAATAAAATTAAAAATTCAGATCCTCAGTCACTAGCCACATTTCAAGTGCTCAATACCCATACATGCCTATTGGACAATGTAGCTCTAGAACATAGAGAGTGGAAGGCGTCTGTATTGCGGGTGGACTTTTAATTTTTCACTCTGAATGTGATGGAGAACTGTACAATGGTTCATCAACTAATTAGCAGCCCCTTATAAAAGCGTTTTCTCCTTATTTGTGTGGGATTTTACTCATCCTTCATAACATTTCTGACTATGGTCAGCTATGGAGAGAGAAGTTTGTAAATCAAAGTTCACGCATTCATGATACAAACCTTGTTAAGCATAACTAATAGTGGTAACCAATTCTGAATCATCAACTTTAAGCAAATTTCTTGGCTAAAAAAAAAATAGGAATCAGGGGTGGGCCATGGTGGCTCAGTGGCAGAGTTCCCACCTGCCATGCTGGAGACCTGAGTTCGATTCCTGGTGCCTGCCCACGAAATAAAAAATGGAGTTAGGACAGTGGATTTACTTTGGGAGATAATGTACTCATTCTGTATATTGATATTATTCAGTATATAAGCATATGCAAATTTAGCACCATAATTCTTGAGTTGGGTCAGATATATGCAAAAGCAAGTAAGCAAAGAAAAGTTTACCTCATCTTGATGCAAAAAGGATTTATTAGTAAAACATTTTTAATATTTACTCAATAGCCATGTGTTCTTTCAGAGATATCGCTTAGGGAGTGTGTCAGTTTGAAACTATTATGTACCCCAAAAAAGCCATGTTTTAACCCTGATCTAATCTTACGAGGCCAGACTTATTGTTTAAGGTGGAAAGTTTTGATTAGATTGTTTCCACAGAAATATAATTCACTGAATTGTGGCTGTGACCTTTTAGTTATATCGAGATGTGACTCCACCCATTCAGGGTGGGTCTTGATGAGTGGATTGGAGTCCTTTAAAAGGAGAAGCCTCCGATGCAGATGCTTGGAGAAGAGTTGCTGCAGAGCTGACACAGACAGAGACCTTTGGAGAGGCAAACCACCCTGGGGAAGCTGTTTGAACTCAAAAGCCAAAGGACCATGTGCCTTCCCAGCTGACAGAGATCAAGGTATCTCTCCCTGGATGCCTTGTTTGCACATTTTTATGTCCTTAGAACTGGAAACCTGTAACTTAATAAATTCACTTTTTGAAAGCAGATCCATTTCTGGTATTTTGCATTCCAGCCGGTTTAACAAACCAAATCAGGGAATTGATTGCTGTCATGCCTCCCTATCCTCCTGTCCTACCCCACTAACCGTGAGCGTCGTGATTCGAGCGGACTTGACTAAAGTGAGTGCCACCGAAAAAGACGACAGCAATCTAAAGGGTTAAACATGAACGTCGATACGAGTCGTTCTGGGAGCGTCATCTAGAGGTACAAGGAAAATGATGCAGGCTTATTTGGTACATATAAACCAGCTGGCTTTGAGAGGGCTTATTTTATGCCAGGCTAAGTTCTCTGCATGTACTCACCTCACAGCAGCCCTATTCTTCTGATGACGGAGCTGAGGCAGCGAGAGGTTAAGGAATTTGTCCAAATTCATACAGTCAGCCTGCAAAACCAAGACTTCTAGAACCAGAGCCTGTGCTCTTCACCATAGGCTGACAGCTTCTCTGTTTGTGTCTTGTCTGCTTGAGACATGCTGGACCACACACAACCCTTGTCCCAGGACTGCCTCGTAGGGTAGGCAGGTTCCTGGAGCTGCAGGAAAGCCTGAGAACGTCAGACGTGAGCACTGGGCCGTGTGTCACTGACGCTGGGAAGCAGAAGGCCAGCCGAGCAGCCTCCGAGAATGGGTGCCCACTGACGTGCTTCTTTGTCCTGGACTGTGTGTGGTGGCAGGTGTGCAGGGGACAGCAGCCTCCTCTCTCCCCCTCTCACAGTCTCCCCCGCCTCCCCTAGGCCTCATGGGGAAGGAGAGCTGGTTATGTCCTCAGGGGAAACCAGGAGAGGCAGCCCCAGTCCCGCGAGCACTCTCCTCGCAGGCTCTTTGGGGGACTTGGAATACCCCGGGCCCTGGGCAAATCCGGAGGGCATGCTTGTCCCTGTGGACAGAGAAGTCCTGCTGGGTCTGCAGCCCCCTGGGGTAAGGAGAGGGTCAAAAGAGTCCAAGCTTCAAAATATTTCTCCTTTGAAGCTCCAAATCTGACAATTATAATTCGAGATACAGTTTTTAAAAGAAAAATAAATAATGTCTTTCCTTTGTAGGAGCACCAAATGAAGCCACTGCTGGTAGCCTCTTGGGCATGCAAATTAAAGCACCATGTTGTTAGGAGGCAGTCCAGCGCGCTCTCTAACCTGCTCAGAGATGCTTACCTGGCTCACCATCTGCGTCTCTGTCAGGGGAGGCTGGTGGGAAGCGCACAAGGCAGGTGGCCTCAGCGGGCCAGGTGTGTTTATGAGGCTGGGGGCAGGTGGCCCCAGAGGGCCAGGTGGGTTTACGTGGCTGGGCTGGAACCCGCTCCCTTCCTCCCATCTGCAGCAGGGGCCCTGACAGAAGGGCCGGACAGGACGAGGGGGCACGCCCTTCCCTGCCTGGGTGGGCTCGCTGCTCCTGTCTTCCTCAAAACGATAATCAGATGCAGTTTTGGTGTGGCCAGGGTCCCTGGCGGTCATATAAGCTGCCCGTCTCGTTGCCTTGCAGATAAGGAAAGTGAAGCTTGGAGTGGTCAAGATCAGTTAAATGTCAGCACTTAGACCGCCAATGCCATCCAGGAAAGCTCCAATTTCGTCCAAGTTACTGCATGGAACCAATGTGGAACATTCCTTCCTTCAAGGTCTGCAGTGCTATTTCTTAGTTAAAAGCTTCAGTATGTGCTGTTCTCCTACCGAGCACGCTGAGCTAAAGAGAATTGAGGCAGAGGAAATGTTTTTTCTTATTTATAATGGGTGTACTGCCAACGGTCTAAAGGGATTTGGGGTGTTTGTAATAAAAGGGGGCATACAATAAAGCTGTTAAAGTAGAAACAAACAAATGAAAGTATGTAGAAAGAAGGGGGAACCCATATCAAACTCCCAAGTTCGGGGCAGCCAAGAGGCACAGTATGAACAGCTCAACTCTCGTTGTCTGAGGAAAGAAGCAGCATGCTAATTCTTCAGGTCCGGCCTTCTCGCAGAAAAATCAGTTGGTTGACTTTCTATCCTTTCTCTACCCCAGAGCTTTTTCTGTTTGTTTGTCTGTTTAGTTCTAATCCACCCAGGGAAAGGGCTGTGAGGCCAGTAGGGATGTCTCGTGTCACGCACCCGCGGTGCCCAGGACAGGGGCCAGCAGGTTTCCCTGTCGTGACGCATTCCTACTTGTCACTCTCTCTTCGTGGGGTTCTGCTCTGACCCTCCATTGATGAGCATGGCTTATAACCAGGCACATGTATTGTCACCTGATAGTTTCGTTGTCTCTTTAGAGATTGTTAGGGCCTTTACTTCTAAATGCAGGACATGTCCGGGAACTCGCCACGGCAGCGCTGCAAGCAGAGGGGCCTCGTCTGAGTTCATTCCTTTGAGTTCAACAAGAGGCGTGTCCCACCTTACGGAGGAGCAAGGACAGGAGGTGGTTTGAGTCTGACTGTGCAGACAGACCTGGGCGCCGTGACTCGTAATACAGTAGAAACAGTGGCGTAGGATACACCATGTCAAGCAGTGATCAGACCAACGCAGGGTAGGAACCCAGAAGGGGACTCAGGTGAACAGAGCGGATTCTGCCCAGAGTCAGGAGAGAGAGGCTTCCCAGGAGAGAAGACATTTTATTCATTCTTTCAACGAATACTTCATGGGTGTTTATTCTATTCCAGGCACTGTGTTGGGTGCTGGGGTGCGGGCAGTCTGGGCCCCTATTCTTATGGAATTGAAGTAATAGTCTCTCCCTGGAGGGAGAATGGGGTTCCTATAGGTGTCCCAGGAAAACAGAACCCATGAGCAGAAGCGAAAGAGGTGTACAAGCTAAAGGGTGGCCAGGTAATGCGAAGGACATAAAGTGTCGTCAGGCGAAGGAACGTGGACAAAACCCCACAGGGAGTGGGGACCCGAGGAGTGGGGGAGGGAAGTAGAATGGTCCAGTTTGTTTTATTAAAGTCAGTTAGCCACAGAGATGTAATTACATGAAAATGTGAGAAAAATATAGGTGAATACATACATAATTTTAACTTGGGCAAAAGCTTCCAACATACGGCATCCGAATGTTAAAACCATCCAGAAAAAGACTAATGTGAAGACATAAAGACTGAAAAGTTGTGCCCCGTGAAAACACTATTTCCAGTGAAAAAGAAAATGACAAATTGGAAAACTATTAGTAGCTCTGATATAGATACAAATAATTCTTACACGTAAATAAGAAAACGCATACCTCAGAGAAAATGGCACCAAGAGGACATTTACAAAAGAAAAAACTCGAATGCCCGATAAAAACTGATGAAAAATATTCGAACTCACAGATCAAAAGGACGAGTGGAAATCATTTTACTACGACTAACAAAGCCTTCACTTTCAGAGACTTCACCAGAGAAACAGATGCTCTCCAGCACCGCTGGGGAGAGTGGATTAGGAGAACAATTTATAATATTTTTCAGAATTCCTAAAAACAAATAGATATTTTGACTTAGCAATTTTTACTTTTAGGAAAATATCCTAAGGCATAGGTCAATTCACAAAAATGCTGGTATTATTATTATTTATAATAACACTAAAACAAACACAAAAAATGAAACAACAACAAAAGACAAGGAAACGGTTTAAATGTCTGACGTTAAAATAAAGGGTTGGTTAAATGCACGCCGGCACGGCCACTCACGCAGGTCCTGTGTGGCCATGAAAGGATGACATGGTTCTGCAGGTGATGACATGGAAATGTGCCCACGATGCACAGGTCAAGGACACGAGGTGATCAGGGAGAACTAACGCAGCAGGGGTTCATTTTTGTAAGCACATAGTTATGTACATGTACATAAGAAGAAATCTGGGAAGATGTATAGCAAAACAGTAAATATTATTCCTGAACATAGCTGACATTTTTTTGTCTTGCCCATCCTTATTTTCCCGTTGTTCTGCATCACACATGGATTAAGAGAAGACACAGTCGATTATTTCAACACATTGAGATGATCAACCTCAGATGCAAAAGAGCAGGGCCACCGAGGAGCCGTTCCCTAGTTGGGGGAAGGAATGATGAGGTTCTGTGTTGGGCTCCAGCGGGTCCCAGCCCCGGCTCTACTTTAGAAACATCAGAGGGTTTTGGAAACACGCTCATTCCAGGGCACCGCCGAGACCAAGGATGTAGAACCTCGGCTCTGGGTATTTGAAGCTTCCCCCACCTCAGAGGTAAGACCTCTCTTCTCTAGAGCAGGGGCAATTGGGAAGGGGAGGAAGATTCGGACCTGAGCAGTGTTTCAGGCGTGGAATCTCCAAAAGGACACTGCTCTTAAAAGACACCCGGGAAGCGAGTGTTAGTGGTTTTCCTTTCCTTGTGCATAGCTTTCAAAACCACTCCACTGCCGAGGAGAGCAGGGGCTGCGCCTGGCCCTCATGTGGCCTCTGGGCTGAGCTGCAGCTGGCGCCGGGGTGTCGAGGACGCAGCTGGGTGTCGAGGCTGCAGCTGGCGTCGGGGTGTCGAGGCTGCAGCTGGGTGTTGAGGCTGCAGCTGGCGTCGGGGTGTCGAGGCCACAGCTGGGTGTCGGCTGCAGCTGGCATCAGGATGTCGAAGCTGCAGCTGGTGTCAGGGCATTGAGGCTGCAGCTGGCATTAAGGCATCGAGGCCACAGCTGGCGTCAGGGTGTTGAGGCTGCAGCTGGCGTCAGGGCGTTGAGGCTGCACCTGGCATTAAGGCATCGAGGCCGCAGCTGGCGTCAGGGTGTTGAGGCTGCAGCTGGTGTTATTAGGGTGTCGAGGCCGCAGCTGGCATTATTAGGGTGTCAAGGCGGCAGCTGGTGTTAGGATGTCGAGGCCGCAGATGGCATTGTTAGGGCATCGAGGCCACAGCTGGCATATTAGGGTGCTGAGGCTGCAGCTGGCGTCAAGGTGTTGAGGCTGCAGCTGGTGTTATTAGGGTGTCGAGGCCACAGCTGGCATATTAGGGTGCTGAAGCTGCAGCTGGTGTCAAGGTGTTGCGGCTGCTTCCATCCTCTGCGTGTCTGGGGGGCAGCGATGTGGCAGCGACGCAGTGGAGGCAGAGAAGGGGAACAGCGTGGGGGGCAGGTATCATGCACATGTGGGAACGGGGCTGTTGCGCTGTTGCACGGTGGGTTTTTTATTTTTTAGAACAGGTTTTGGTTTTAGGCCTGCTGGAGCCTGTCGTTTCATTAGTAATCAGAGTATGTATAGGTGTTAGCTAATGTTCCAATAACTGAATGTTTTCAGCAACAGGGCAATTGCTTCCCTGAAGGTTTAAAAATCATGATTTACTTCCAGTTATTACCCTTCCTTATAGGCGTTACTCAAACAGGAAGGAAAACTCCACATTTTCTCACAAGTCTTTGGTGCTGGGGTTACTGGGGCAATTTGGAGAGCTATCTTAAAAGATGTCAAGTAAATTCAGGTGAATTTTACTACATGACGTGCATTAACATTTCTATTCTAGACAGTAACAGAGAAACCTTTGTGTAGCTGGGGAGGAAATATATCAGATTTTGGCTCTGAAGACAGGATTTCTCACTTCTTATCGGCTGAAACAAATAAATGAAGCCATTATAAACAGTATTGAAAAATAAATGAACACCCACTTTAAAAATAAAAGTTACACAATCAGTCTTTCACCTCATCTTTGACTGATGGTCTTGGGTGTTTTCTCCAGGAAAGAAGTGAGCTCTGCGGGGAATCGTGCTGGAAAGCGTCTTTGACTTTGCAGAGGAGACGGTGCTGCGTGGAGAAAGCGACGAACCTTTTCCCTCACAAGGGGCCAGAGAGAAGCCGGGGACCGGGACAGCCAGGGCAGCATTTTAGCCAGAGGTCCAGGCGGGTGGTAAGGGAATGGCTGCACCTTGGGCAGCTGCTGCAGCCCTTCTCAGAGAAGCTCGGTGGCCCAGCTGCTGATTCAGGAATTTCCTCCAAGGCTGGAGAGGTCAGGGGCTTTGGGGAGAGACAACGCATGAGGGGGGCTCGGCCAGCATGGCTCAGGTTACCCAAAAAGTCAGTTCTGGGCACCAAAGGGTACGCGTCTGCCTTTACTTGGTGAGTAAAAATGCCATACAGGTGACAACAGGCCTCTGGGAAGGTAAGAAAAATATTATTGATCTTCAAATCATAGATCTTAAGGCTTTCCTGAAAGTGCTCCCCTCTACCTGGGCCACCGGTCCCGATGCAAAGCCGGGCAGAGCTGGTGGCTGTGCTTTATACTATTGCACTTACCTGAAATGTCCAGAACAGACAAATCCACAGAAACAGAGAGATTGGTGGTGGCCCGGGGCTGTGGCGGGGGGGACAGGACATGACTGCTCATGGCTCAGGGTTCCTTTCTGGAGGTGATGAAAATGTCCTGAATGCAGACTGTGCTGATGGTTACACAACTCTATGAAAATACTAAAAACCGCCGAAATGCGCGCTGTAAAATAGCAAATTTTTACAGTCTATGAATCATATCTCAATAAAATTGTTATAAAAACAAAAGAATGTTGAGAATATTATTTCCTCCTTATGCTTGAGAGCGTGAGTTCACAGTTTTCCTTATCATTATTCTAGCTGAAACAGCCTCCCCCATTTTTCCAAAAGCAGGAGGGCAAGCAGGAAATAAATAAAAGATCTAAAAGGGGCCAATCTAGGGTTTTAGGGTTGTGGCTGTCAATTTTATAATCTAACCACAATAGGAATGACTAAAATGGCGACAACCAAAATGTTCAATTGTCAACAATTGCCAGAGAACTGGGCAGTCTAAATAAGATGAGCAAGGAAGGAGAATTCAAAATTCCAGGAAGGGATGAAGGACACATTCCACCCAGCCTCAAGGGTTTTGAAATCTCCTTTTGTTAACATAACCAAAGAACATTAATCCCTATCTCCAGAATGCAGAATTTTATTCAACAGCTGCCTCCAGTAGAAAATATCCTGAAGCCCAGCAGAATAAAGAATGCACAGAAGCCGAGTAAAGAGCATTAAAGGGCAAAGAGCATTCTTTTGGCAAGTAATTCCAGAGCTACTGATAGGCTGAAAAATCAACCATTTTCTGCCTCTTTTAAAGCTCACTGGTAATTTCACTGAGACGGGTTTGCTTTAGATTGATTCCATCTCAGCACCCTTCACCTCTTACCTCCAGATTAATCCTGCTAAATTCTTCTGTTTCTGTGATGTCTTCTATTTCCACCTTCCTTTGCCCTGTAGGATTAAGAGCTAAATACTGCTTAACAAGAGTAATCCCCTAAATGGACATGTTTCTGAGATTGCTGGGCCTTTTCTTACAAATGAAAGAAGAGGAAGGAGAGAGAGGATATGGAAGTGAGGGAAATTAAGAGGGCAGAGATCTGCGCCTTAGTAAGAACTGCTTGCAGAGCGGCTTTCCAAACCCACATTTGCATGAAAATAGGCCAATCCTGAACTCCCAAGAAGAAGCTCCTTTTTCTCCTTTCTTTGAGCGACAATGTCACCTAAGAAACCGAGTTCCTAGCAGGAAGGCCTTGGCCCGCCTGACATTCGCAGGGTTCGGCCCGGCCTGGGGGGTGGAACACAGAGGGCTGGGCCCTGCACCCCACAACAATCCCGCGAGCCAGGCACCCCTTACATCACCTTTGGGTCCTAGAGGGAACCTGAGACCCCAGCCACTTAAGTGACTTTCCCGGTAAGAACTGGCCAGTGCGAAGACCGGATTTGAGCCCAGGCAGTTGGGCTCCAGGTTTGTTCTTTCCACCACTGCGGCCAGTTGCCCTGGACCCAAGCAAGGATGACGTTTGCGGGCCGCTGGGCCTCTGCCACCTGGAGCCCCAGGGGCGCCCGCATCTGGACGCAGAAGGGTGCGTTCGTGCCCCACGGCTCCCCTTCCACGCTGGCTTGGAGGCCCGCCCTCTACCCACCTGGGGCTCCTGAAGGACCGGGACTTCGTATCCCTTATTTGCATCCCTAGCTCCTGGGGCAGTGCCTGAGTGGGGTTTAATCAGTCTTTACCTAGTGAATATGTGTGTTGTTGAGGTGAAACTGCCAAGCCCCACAAACCTTTATGTATAAAAATACCTCATTGTGAATTCTCTGAAAATAAGAGTATTGCAGAATGGGGGGACTACTCGGTAAAAACTCAGCTCCCCAAGAGACCTGTATAGCAGTTACCCAGCTTCAGATGAGACGTTTTATGCCATCTCATGACAGTCTAAATGTGATTGGGGCACAGCAAATGGGACACCAGTTTTCCGTTTTGCTCTGGGTCCCTTACTTTATGAATGCACTTTTTTTTGTATGCTGAATGGCGGGGTTGCATTTCATTCTTTTTCTCTTTGAGTTTCCCATTATTGCTTGTTTCTTTGTTCTGGGGAAGTGCATGGACTGGGGATCAAACCCGGGTCTCCCACATGGCAGGCGGGAATTCTACCACCAAACCACCCTCGCACCCCCATGAATGTACTTTTGCAGGTTGGGTTATTCCGGAAGCAGACTCTGAAACGGTAATTAGGATACAAGATTTTTATTAAGGAAGGGAAGGGATGCAGCAGGCCTCCAGGGAGGAAGAAGTCGAGCTGGGACGCACGTTTGGACAGCCATCCCAACAGCATGGGGTGCTCCTGAGCTGCGGGGGGCGTTCAGGTGGTCCCGAGTAGGGCTGGATGGTCAGGTGGTCCCGAGTGGGGCTGGATGGTCAGGTGGTCCCGAGTCGGGCTGGATGGTCAGACCGTCACTGTCTATAACCGCTCAGTCATGGATGTGGCGGGAAGGGGCATGGCGTCCCACAAGGTGGCTTTTTGAAGCTGAAGCAACCCGTGATGGGGCTGATAGCGGAGGGCGGCCGGCTGACCCGGCTCCCAGCGGTGGCTGCAGCAGGCTCTCTCCTTTGGGGAGCGCCGGGTGGTGCTTCGTTGTCTCCACATGAGCATTTCTTCAGGTTGCGTGTTTGGGCAGCACAGGGGAGTCATCTCATTCTGTTACTTGCATCTCTTGAGCCACATTTTCCTTTTTTACTCTTGGCAGATGCCCAAAGATCCTATGTCTTTGGGGGATCTTTTTAAAGGTTTTCGCATACATTCTCCCTTGTACGACATTCCCTTTGAAGGACCCTCCACCTCTAAGTGTGCAGCTTCAAGCTCATTTTCTCATCTCACTTTTGTATCTCAGAGGAAGAAGTTCCCTTCTTCTGTCTCAGGTTACTCTCCTCTCTGTGCCTTTGACTTGACCCTTCACCTCTTACGGGGCCCTGATTCTCGATTATTCTCTCTCCGGCCTCCTCTAACTCCTTCCTCTCTTGTGCAGGGGAAGCTCCTGGCGATGGGCTCTCAGGTAGGAGAGGAACACAACGACGATGGCATTTTGGGACAAACCATCTGTCCAAGCAGGAAGACCAGAATAGGGTGTCATCTCAGCTTATTTAATACAACTTAACATACTTTAAGCAGGGTTCTTCCAGGAAACGTTGGCTAACAATTCTTTGCTGCTTGCTACTCTGGGCAACCCATCGGGGCTCTATTGGGAAGGAGCCTCACAGTGATGTGGGACAACGTGGTACACGGAGTAGCTCAGAATTGGTTTTGACTCACAGCTAAGCCACTTCGTAGCTGTGTGACCCCCCGGCAGTGTATTTAACTTCTGTATCCCCAGTTTCCTCATCTGGAACATGTGGCTTAATTATGCTTCCCTCAAAGAGTGTGACCCAAGTAAAGACCCTTGCACTGCACCTGGCACGTAAAAAGCCGTAGTACAGACAAGTCCCCTCCCCACTTTTAGACAGCTCCATTAAGGCTGGGGTTCAGAGAGAACCCCAGCTGGTCAGGAATCACCTCTCCTCTGGCTCTTTCAAATAAGTGGGCCCAACCGTTTTCCGATTTCACATTCAAACCCAGCGTCTGCATCCCTGCCCGGCACTTCTCCACACAGCTCCCTCTCCAGAGCAGGTGAGCAGATGTACCATGAGCCAAGGGAGTGCAAGTTTGAGCAAATGAAAATCCGAGCAACTGAACAAATAAAAACCCTTATAAAGGTTTTCAGAGTACCCTGAGCCCAAATGATTTGTGATTATTTTATTCAAGGATGATGTATTTATATCTGCTGGGTGACTGCTGCATTGAATGTGGCAAGATTTGTTTCTTGTAGCACCAAAAAGGACCTAACAGGACATACACTCCATTTTTAACCTCCCACAGTGTTCCAAAGTTAAACATAATACTTGTAAAAAGACTCATTCCTGCCTTTGGGACTTTGTGTTCAAGAGTTAAAATTCTTCTTATTCTGTGTGACTCTGAAAATTCATTTTAAATCAACAAGCAAAGAATTAGCTACACGGAAGGACAGAGCAAAAATACACTTTATCTTGCAGTTGTATCTCAGACAAAGAATTGACCAAGATCTTTCCTTGTTTCGGTAGAAACTTCAGTGTATGCTTCAGAGTTAAGGGATAGCTGGGTTAATACTTGGATAAGCAAAAGGAAAATAGAGAGTAAATATGTTTAATCAGATTAATTGAACACAAATTGTAAATGAAGTTTAAAATTAAAAGACTTTGCTTTGAGGAAGTTTCTTTTGTGACTGATTGGATTATATCCTGCTTGCATTCCACACTGCACTTCTCTTGACACTAACTTGGCAGAAGGAAGGTGAAAGCTGACAGGCTCAGGTGTCAGGATTCAGGCTGTGCCACCTCTTACCTGTGACACATTGAGCAACTTGAGCTTCTGAACTTCAGTTTCTTCAATAATAAAACGGGGTTTTAAAACATATTTTCTTGGGGTGCAAAGGTGGCTCAATGGAAGAATTCTCCCCTGCCATGCCTGAGACCCGGGTTTGATTCCCGGCCTATGCACACCAGCCTGACCACCCCCCCCCCGCCAAAATTCAACAAATTATGCTGCAATAATGGAATAGTCACCTGGAAAAAAAAAATGAAATGTGGGAACACCATACAGCATACAAAAAAGAGACATATTTCCTTGAATTGCAGTGCCTATGAAATAGCATAATGTATACAGAAGGCCTGGAATGAAATAGTTATTAAAAAATGCTGTAATTCCTCTCTCCTTGCTTCCCTCTACCCCGTCCAGCTATGCTGACATCTAACCAGTAAAAGTAAATGTGAAGCAAATATAAATGCATTGCTGGAAATACATAAATACTAATTCCCCAAATATTTAGTGTTGTCATAAATATCAGTGGCTGCCATTTCCCCTGTTAGCTACTGCTTTCTAATGTAGAATTTTCATATTTAGGCTGCAAGACCAGCAAGTCTAGATAAAAAGAGATGAAATTGCTGAGGCAACTCAGTGGGTTTGAATCCAGACTCTGCCAATGATCACATGGGTGGCCTTGAATTTACTCAAGCTCTGTGTGCCTCCGTTTCCTGCTCTGTGAAATGGGGATATTAATACCTAGCCCCAAGGATTGTTGTGAGAGTCAATGAGTTGATGTCTTTGAAGCACGTAGAATGGTGTCTGGCAGTTGTAAAGAGTATGTAAGCGTTAGTTCTTGTCATTGCTGACGGTAGCTGACGCATTTGTTACTGTCTGCCCCTCACAGCTCCTGCCTTTGGGAGCTGCCTCTACGGTCTGCCCCGAGCCTCCAGCCATGATTGTATCACATAAATGGACCTTTCTATTTATTTTACATAAATAAAAATTTGAAACATTCAAAATTGGATCAGGAGTGGGCATTTGATCTGGGCTGAGAAAATCAAGACCTTGCCTAGAAATCTGGTTTGGGAGCAGCAAGAAGTTGGGCTTGCAAGCTGAACTATGGGTTGCTGAGCTGAAAGATTGTGTAGACTTGAGTCTGAGTCAGTCTGACGGCCCGGTGGGTGTGCAGAGAAAATTCTTCTGCTGGGAGAAGAAGGAGAGGGCGCAGATAGGAGAGAAAGCGAATGTGGTGAAACAAGATGGCCGATAAGAAATGGTGAAAGAGGTGGGAAACAGAATTTCCCAGTTCCCGATGCCCCACCTATGCCAAGAACTCTATGCTGCATTCCTCTGAGAGCTCCAGATCTTACACTTTCCACCCTCCAAATACTGACCTCTTTCTTGGCTGGTCCAAGTGGCCCTCTCTGTTCTGTGCATCCCAAAAAGCCATGATGAGAGGCCTTAACTTCACTAGCAGGCTGTCTACATCGGTGGTTTCAAAGTGTTTTGCTCATACAGTCACAGAACTCTGAAAAGCTATGTAACCCAAACAGATTTTCAAGTTGATGTCTGTAATTTTTATCTGAAGTTTAAATATCGTATATCATAGCATCTCAGAGTCCATTGATTACAAGATATTATGTATCATATTTTCGCATTATATTATGTACAGCTAAAAAAAAAGAAAAAACTACTGTCAGACTATGGCCCACTATCATTGTGAGAGGCACACCCATTTCAGAGATATCAAAATGTGAAAAGAAACAGTGTACCTCGTAGAATCATGGAAATGTGGGCATTACCAGGAATATAATTCCTTCACATTATACATATTGACATTTAAAAATAAAACTGCTATACTCTTCTGTAAAATCTATCTGAAGAATCTAAACACTGTAAAGATTGATATCCATTATGGGGCAGCTTAAATATATGAACAAGGTTTAATTTAATGTTTAAAATTTTTATTTCTTTTTCCCACCTTGAGTTTGTAATTCCATTTTATTATATATGCAGAATGTAATCCTAATGTAATATATTTTTATACTTTAAAGTCTTTTGTCAATCACTCCTAGGTTTCTATAAGAAAATAATGCATATGAATGGAAATTTGTTTTATTTCCTGTGTGATAAAGCTTGAAGTTTACACTATGCAACATGGTAGCCACTAGCCACATGTAGCTATTTAAATTTAAATTAATTAAAATTAAATAAAATAAAAATTCAGTTCCCTTGCCATGTTAGCCACCCTTCCAGTGCTCAATGGCCACACACGACTAGTATTGGGATAGACAGGGAACATTTCCACCATTGCAGAAAGTTCCACTGGACAGGGCTGCTCTAGAAGTTATAAAATTTCTTTTTGATGCAGTTATCATTTCACTTAAAAGTATTCAATTGAGCCAAGCAACTTAGCATATTACATAGGATTATTAGTTATTAAACACAAAGAGGAAACATTTTGAACATATGTCAGTTAGATGGAGAATGGAGCTGCTGTATTATTTTGTTTTAATGCTCTCATGTTTTCCATGGCTTATTGCTAGAATAAGACGGGGTTCAATGATTTCTAGTCTTATTCTGCAATTTTATAATGGAAACATTGAGAAATTTCTTTCACATAAATAAATAAATGAAAATGGAAAGTTTGTTTTAGCATTGGCACTCAATGTTTCTAACTTGTTTTGAATTGAGTCAAAAATCACAGAATGATCTAGCAACAAAATTTATATTTAAGGATCATTTAGCTGACAACTTGATCAGGTACTTCTTTAATTCTGTTCAAATCAAAGAATTGGACAGCACTTGACTCATAAATGAATTGCTGCTTTAGTCATTCACTTTCTCAATCTCTGAAAAGTGTACCAAGAAAGTATTAACTGAGATTATTAAATGATTGTTAGTGAAATCTTTTGCACTTTTACTGGGAGGCACTTTATTTAACCTGATATAGTCAAGAAGGGTTAGGAATATCAAACATAGCTAATTTTATTATATCTTTTCCAATATACTTTTTGATATATACTTTTAGTTTTTAGCTTATATATTTGAATTTTTTTTCAGAAGCTGAAGATTTAGCTCCTTTATTTGTGGAAAATATTGACCATAAACCCTAATTGACAAAGCCCATCTTAATTTTCAAACCAATTAGTCAAACTGAAGTTACTTTCTGTCAGAAAAACTGTGGTTTCAATTTTCAGTAGAAATAAACCTGTTGATACGTTTTGAGACATATTGTAATATTTTTATTATA
This sequence comes from Myrmecophaga tridactyla, assembly GCA_004026745.1. Lineage (NCBI taxonomy): Eukaryota > Metazoa > Chordata > Mammalia > Pilosa > Myrmecophagidae > Myrmecophaga > Myrmecophaga tridactyla. The sequence goes on along the minus strand of PVIY010018201.1, from coordinate 24,868 downwards.
ATATTATGATATATAAAATTAAATAAAAATAATTTATTTTTCTTTTGAATCTTGAAAGACAGATTGGTTCAGGATTAAAATGAAGATAAGCAATTATAACCTGAATTACTATACTGTTTCCTCTAACTTGGAATGATACCAGCTAATATAAAATAAGTTATATATGAAGCAAGAGATATGACAAGAGGCATGATAATCATTTGATAAACTTGTCTTTAATATGTGTATCAGCTCTGGTGTTTGGTTTTAGAGAATAATTATGTAGGAAACATGTATATAAATGAAAATATAACTCCATTTCATTAGGTATTTCCCTTATACTTAATGAAAGAGAAAGGTATATACCAATGAAAGCTAATTATTTGGTAGCTAGCATATAATTAAATTTTAAAAATAGGAGGTTGAAAATATTAAACATTTATTACACTAATAAGATTAGAGTTGACCACAGTTGGACTAAAAAGCTCATAATGTAATTTCACAACATAGACTTTAGGTATTTTTATTGAATAATATATCCCAAATCTGAAAAAAAAACATTTAAAAGTTTTATCAAAAAAAATTTCCACTATATCTATCTTGAAAAATTAATAATCCCAGTAAATATTCCATTTACATTTGAAAGAATAAACATTAGAAGGCTATACTGTTTTGATTGAATGAGTTTTTCTTACTAAGAAATGTCACGTTCCAGAATAGATTGTGAGAATAGCTGAAAATTATAACTTTGATTTAAATATGTGGGGAAAAGTCTATTTTTAGAGCTCAGCATTTCTATGCTCTTTGGTTTGGCCTAAGAGTGAGGCTTTTCTGTGACAACTTGACAACAGCTGGTGGAGAGAAGAGGATAAGTGATGAAAACAGCCATTAGTCTATCAACCCATACTGCCTTATATCTGAACTCAAAACATCCCAACCTGGGACAAAACGCCCCAGACTGGGAAAGACTGAAGCCCTGTGGCTTTCTGGGCTGTAAGAATTCTTCTTCCTGGTTTGGTGCAACCCTTTGCCCTTTGTTTGGTGCAATCAGCCAGCATAAGATTCCAGATGAGTCCGGGGTTTGCTTTTCTTTTACATTTACTTATAGATGCCAGGGAAGGGCTTTTGGGAACGTAGGCATGTTCTCACTCTCGGGCCAGATCAATTTTAGGAAAATGCACACGTAGAAGTTGAGGAGCTGGAAAAAAAAGTCTCTGGAAATGCTCTTTGGTCATATAGTGCCTGGAAAGCACGCATGCCCAAGGGAAAACCACTAGTCTCTCTGTTTGCTTCTAGAAATGGGCTTTTTCTTTTTCTTTGTTTTGTTTTTGTGCTTGGCCCTTTCTAGTGGTCCTTGCTTCTAGGATGGTTAGGCTACAGTACAGAGCACTAAAACAGATGACATTATTTAAAAATTAAAACACCCTAATTTTGTTCTGTAATTATGCAAGCTATTAGGACTGCATTAAGGAGCATTTCAAAAAAGGAAACTGCTTTGGCCTGCCTATTGTCCTTATACAACAAATGTCCACATTCCATCCCAGGCTTCTTCCTTCCACGTACACGCTTCTCCATAAGGGTAGTCCTAGGAAACATAAGGACTTAGCCTTCTGCTTGTTTCCCATCCTGCATTTTGGGGGTCATGCTGAGTCATTCTCCAGGTGGCAAATAGAGCACTCACAATCCACTTATCTCCGAGGGCCAGCAAACATATCCAGTGCTGATAAGACCCTGGATTTGTTTCCTACGCTGCTGTAACAGATTGTGAGAAACTTAGTGGCTTCAAAAACCTGGATGTCTTATCTTACAGTTCTGGAGGTCAGAGGAATTAAAGTCTGGGTGGCAGCAGGGCCGTGTTCCCTTGGGGACCCCAGGGGAGAATCCGTTTCCCGCCTTCTCTGGTGTCTACAGACCTGCACTCCTTGGCTCATGGCCCCCTCTCATCTTCAAAACCAAGTGTGCTATCTTAGGGTTCCGCCCTACCTGATTCTCCTGCCTCCCTCTTATGCATATAAGGATTCCTGTGGTTCCACCGGCCCCACCTGGCTTATTGAGCACCCCTCCTCATCTCAAGCCTACTTACCTCCCCAGGGTTGTGTAGCCCGACTTACTCCCGTGTGGCAGGACCAGGACATGGATATTCTGTGGGGGCCTTATTCTGCCTGCCACGGACCCTAAAATCAGCCTAAGTGTCCCTGCATTCCCCAGTTTTTCTGGAAAAAAAGAAAAGTGCCATTTGGTGTTATTATCATTCCACGTTGTTTGCCTGCCAATAGCACCCTGAGCTCATCTGTGTACTTACAAATATGACTATTGTTAACATTCTCAATTATTTAATATTTATTGAGCATCACCATGCACTAAGTCTTCAAAACATACAATTAGTCATGGTTGATGCCTAAACAGCTTACTGTTTAAAATTAGACAGACATGTCTAAAATTAGGCAGATGCTGACATCTATAAATAGCAGGCTTCTGAAGAGAACAGAATATCCCAGACAAGTCAGATGTGGTATTTCATATTATATGTTTTCCAAACTCAGCTCTACTCCCATGAGACTGAGAAATGTACACTCTCTATAAAGTGCACATTATAACTTTATGGAGGTAGGCAGGAAAGAAATTGTATCAATGTCACCAACAAGCAATTTTTTAAAAAAATTGGGGGCAATGCATTGCAGTCTAATCTCAGGTCTTGTGATAAATAAGGTATTTTGAGTTCTGTGGTTAGTAGGTTTGGCTATCTGAAGTAAATATCTCTTAAATGATATATTATGAGGGCATTTGATTGCTAACTGGAGAAAGAAATTTTCAAGATCTGGTTCTGTGAATGACAAGCCCAGCTCTTAGTGGCCTAGAGTCATTTAAGAGACTGATTCATGCTGTAACTAAGGGCAACCAGGCAACCAGCCCTAAAGATTAGAAGAGTGAACATGCCATTGTGTTAACATTTTATGGTGGTTGGCTGAAATATAAATGTATATACACTACTTGTTCTAAACCTCCAGTGTAGCTCCCCATCTACCATATATAGGGAAGGGAACAGCCAGAGGCAAATTCAACTTATTCACTTGCCCCCACCCCACCCCAGCCTTTAGAAAGGAATTATGATTATAATACCATTCACTACACCAATATATTTTGCTTGATAAACTCTAGGGACAAAATCACCACATGCAGTTAATAATGAAAAAACTGAGCCCTGAGGTAAGGTGAATTGCTTAAGCTTTACAAAACTAATACCAGAGTCACAACTAGAGTCACAGCCACCCGAGACAATCAATTGGTTTTTTTTCTATTTTACCTTGAGTTACCTGTCTGCCTCTCATCCTTACCCTCCCTCAATCTCCCTTTGAAGAACCCGCCTTCTGCTTTTAAAGGAGTGGTGGAGAGGTTCAGTCGTGAACCTGGCCAGGTGATGGGCCGGGTTCTGTGAACCTGGCCAGGTGATGGGCCGGGTTCTGTTGCTGTGACTTACATCACCGGCATGGGACATTCACCTGTGGCTGAGCACATCTGCGGTCAGCTGAGGGCAGTGCCTCCTGCAAGGTGTGACGTTTAATTCAATCTGCCGGAGGCTTAAGAGGAAGAGTCAGAAGAGAGAGAAGCTCAGCCCGCCCAGCACAACGCAGCTCTGAGCTCCGAGCTGGGACACAGACCCAGATGTTTGGAGCTGCAGAGAGGACTTGCCCTGGGGAAAGCCGTTTGAAACCAAACGCTGGGAGGGAAGCCCAGCAGATGTAGCTGTGTACCTGCCCATGTGACAGGGAAGGCAGAAGAAAGCCAGCTGCCTTTCCTCCAAGGAACTGTAAGTTTGTAACTAAATAAATGCCCTTCATAAAAGCCAGTCTGTTTCTGATATATTGCATTCCAGCATTATTGACAAACTAAAACAACACCATAACTCTGAATTAGAAAAGAAAGCTGAAAGCTTCTGTAATGCCATGTATCTGTTATTGTTCTTTCCCACATTTCTTTTCCAAGGTATCAGGCGGACTGTGGTTAGTTTTAACCCATAGGTGTAAGCAAAAGGCCCACGGCATCATTTTCCCACCAGGACACTGAAATATCTCCCCATCAGGATGCTTGAGGATGATCCCCTGTCCAACTGGACAATCAGGGCTCTGGGCCGAGGCGGCCGTGGTGCTCCAGCCTGATCTCAGCACAGTGTGGAGCCGCCACGCTGAGCGCTTCCTTGGCAAGGCGCCTGCTGTGTGTGTGTGTGGGGGGGGGGTGGGGGTGTGTGTAGATGTGTGGGACACATTGTTACTGCAATTAATTAACTACACAGTGTTCACCGACCATCTTTCCAGAGTCACAGCAGCAGAAGGAAAGGCTGGAATGTGGCTTTTTGTTTCTAGGGGTTGGTGCTCTTGTTGGAAGGAGCCTCCATGCCAGGTCCACCCTTTTTTTCACTTCGCCTTACCGAGTTTTAAACCAACACTGCCTGCCTCTGCCCGTGCGGACACCACACCGAATATGCGACGAGGTTGCCGAGACTTAGACAGCCGTCCGCGTGTGAGCTCGGAGTGTGCTGGCAAGTTTTGAAGCCTCTCCATGCCTCGGTTCTCTGATCTGTATGATGTTGTAATCTGGAGGTTCTGTGAGAGAATATAGGAAAAGCACTTATAAACACTGCGTCGCACTATCAGTGCTCAAGAAATGACACTTATAATTGCTGTTATTGTAACTATAACTCATGTAATAGGGCAACTAGTATGTGCCTAGTTCTGGGGTAGGTACGAATTAGGGCAGCTAAGAAGATACGGATCTTGTCCTCAAGAAGTTCTCAGTCACGCTGCAGAGGAAGATAAGTTGGGAGGACATAGGCAGAAGCTGTCGCAGGAGGATTTCGTGGCAGACCTCAGAGAGGAAGGAAGGCTCAAGCAGGTAAAGATACAGGTTCAGTCGCAGCCCACAGGGCAAGGAGCATATCTTATGCAGACATCTCAGTGCCTAAGACACCAATTCCTTGTCCTTAGTAAAATTGTAGTAGCTTGAAAATTCCCAACTGCATATATATATTTTTTATAGTGAGGAAAGTGGAGCAACTCGGCCTAAATTGATCAATTTTATATCAGGGAAAATTATATTTTTCACAAGGTCTCTACTGCCTGGAAGTCAAATCTAAAATATGTTTGAGGAGGAGGCATGCCCAGTAACTTATGTGCTGAACATATTGACTAGCCCCTCCAGAGCTGGGCTCTCTGATTGGCATATAATATGAGCCACATACGGAATTTCACATTTTCTAGTGGTCACATTAAAAAAGAAAGTTGAAATTAACATTAATAACATATTTATTTAACCCAATATGTAAAAAGTATTATCATTTCAACGTGTGATTGATACATGAGTCATCAGTAAAATATTCCACATTCTTTTAGCATAAACTCAGTCTTTGAAATCCAGGGTGTGTTTTGCACCTACATCACCTCTCAGTCCAGACTATTAAGCGTTTCCAGTGCTTAATAACCACGTCGGCCAGCGGCTACTCTATTGTACAATGCAGATCTGATGGATTTAGTGAGATTTGAGATTAAAAGAAAAAACTCAAAAATATTTTCTTTCAGAAAATAAACCCAAATACTTGGAGGCGGCTGCATGTCACACCCAGTTTTCTGGTGGCAGAACATACTAAGAATGATTGCGGCAATCCCTCTCCAACAATAACGGGAATCACAAATCCGGTCTGATGATTTGCTTGACGTGGTGATAAATTGAGACATATGGGTGAGAATAAAGCAAGATTTCCTCCTGCAATCAGTCTTCCACTGACCTTCATTAAGGACAAAGAGCATTTTAATGGATGGAGACTTCACCTTTAATAAGCCTTTTCTCTGTTATTTCCTATGGAACCATTCATTAGATTAACAAAACAATGGCCCGCTAATGACAGGGCCGGGTCAGAACCCCAGGGACCACGCATTTCACCATGAGTGCCTCCAGGCAAAATGTCACTTGGACCACCCCATCCAATCGGTCAAGGAGGCTTTGACCTATAATCTGATTCGGAGAGTTCAAGAGCTCAGAGGGTACCGATGGGGTGACTGGGTCTGTGCTTTGCTTCCTTCTGTCAGCTTGAGAAAGGATATGTAGGGTAGAAATGCTGAGTGATGCTGGCAGAGCATGGGACGTATTTGCTTTCTGTTTCCAAATAACGTTCAGCTATTTTAGGGGAGGTTTGTCCTTTTCTTTGTTTAACCATTTGTTTATTTATTTGTTGTTTACATACGTTTTTATTTTGGAATAATTTTAGGCTTATAGAAAAGTTGCAGAAAGAGTCCAGAGAATTCCCATATGCCTTTCACCCAGTTTCCCCTTTCGTAACCATGGTACATTTGTCAAATCTAAGAAACGTACATGAGTACATTATTATTACTTTTACCCCAGGCTTTGTAAAGACTTAAACATTTTTTATAGTTTTGAATCTCAGCAGAAAGAATTGTGTTTAAAAAAAAATGTCAAAGCAAATAGTTGTTTTAATTAAAAAAAATCGATAATCCTCTTGGAGAGAGGAGGGGCCGGGGTACGAAGGATGGCAAGAGGCAACGTGGTGACATCATCCTGGGGCCTTGCTTTTCCAGCATGGACACTCAGATGAGCTTTTATTATTCTGATTCAGATCAAAGGGCCCCTCTTCTGTGAGACCTTCCCTGCTCTTAACTAGCAGTTATCGGATAGCAAACGTCTATGACGCTTCCTGGATTGTATTGTCTGGTACTTAAGAGTCACTCACACCAGCTTCAAGAAGGAAAAGACCAGTGTCCTCAAGGAGAAATTAGCGCATCTCCCCCTTTCCACTCCCTGCCATCTCTTACCCCATTAGTCTAATGTGCATTCAGAAAGCATCTCTGAAAGTTTGCTGTATGAAGAGTTTACACTGGGACTTTTTCCTTTTGAATCATTGGACGGGAGCTATCCAACTCGAAAGATGTACAATGTAGGAATCTTCATAGTTATCACATTTTCGCACTTTTAGGTTAATGTTTCTATTACTCTAAAATGAGTTCAGGGTGAACTGTCTTTACTACTCACTCGAAATCCGACAAATAACTGAGCAGCAGCCACCTGTCTGTCTCTGTGCTAGGTGTGCTCTCAGGGCCATCTCTCTGGGAACACTGATGCACAGGCTGCTTCTCCCTCTCTACTAGATCCAGTTTCCTTGGTAGTAGGGATTTTGGGGGACATGTCTTATTAACTCTTTCTCATCCTTAGAGATTCACTGTCTGAAACAATCCCCAATATCTGGTTGATACTCAAAAATAAATGTTCTTGAAAGATAAGCAAATGGCCAATGAGCACAACGAAAAGAAGCTCAACATCGTGGGTCATCAGGGAAATGCGAATCAAAGCCACCGTGTGATGCCCCTGCACACCCTCTAGGATGGAGATTAAAAAACAGCAACAACAATAACAACAAGGAGGCAATAAAAAGTGTTGGTGGAGCTGGAGAGAAGTTGGAACCAACACTATAAATTGTTGGTGGGATTGTAGAATGGTGCAGCCACTATGAAAAGCAGTTTGGCAATTCCTCTGAAAGCTGAACACGGGATTACCATAGGACCTGGCAATTCATTTTGGCATATGCCCCAAAGAATTGAGAGCAGGGAGTAAAACAGATATTTGCATATCAACGCTGACGACAACATATTCATAACAGCTGAAAGATGGAAGCAACCCAGGCACCCGTCGGCAGATGAATGGATAAATAAAATATGGTGCAGACACACAATGGAATATTACTCAGCTGTAAAAAGGAACAACGTTCTGATCCATGCTACAACATGGATGAAACCTGAAGACATCACATTAACTAAAATAAGCCAGACACAAAAAACAAAAGTTGTATGATTTCACTTATATGAAATGCCTATAATAAGCAAATCCACAGTGATAGGCAGTAGATTACATGCTCCCAGAGGGCAGGAGTGAGAGGAATGGACAGTTAATCTTCCTGGGAACAGAGTTTCTGTAAAGTTTGGGTAACAACTGTTGGTGATAGTGGCACAGTATTATGAGTGGAACTAATACCACCGAACCGTGCACATGAGAGTGGCTAAAGTGGGAAAATTTTAGAGGCGTATATGTTGCTAAAATAAAATGTTTAAAAAATGTTCTTGAATGAAAAATGAATGAGTTAAAATATGAGGAATTTTTAATCACTGTCCTTGAGGAGATTCCTCTAGAAGGAGGCACAGAGAAGCACAAAAGTGGTTATAACGCAGTGAGGGATGAATTGGATACCATTTTTGGTGAAAGTGCTGAAGAAGGCATGGTTTGTGTCCAAAGAACTCAAATACAGCAAGTGGGAAACGACAGACAGGAGCGGTGCTGGAGACCGGCAGGAAAGGGTGGGGAGGACATTACAATTCCTGGGATGGGAAGTGAGGGTATTCCAACCTGAATGAGCTGTGAATAAAACACAACAGCGTGGAAAACCCGACCCTCTGAAGAGCTTAGCTTGGACAGCATTTACGGCTAGTGTAGCAAAGAGGAGCCAAACGAGGCTCGCGCCCCCTGGGTCCAAGCAAGGCGGGTCCTCGAAGGAGCTGGTTCTCTGACTTGGGAGTGGTCCCAGACCCAGATTATTCCTGGGGAGAAGCTGGCTTGGGGAAGGGGCGGGAAGATAGTTTCATTTCAGCTCACCTTCCCTAAACATAAAGGGTCTGAGGAGCATATTGGAACTGCAGGGGGAAAACTGAGTTCATATGATAATAAACTTTGTCATTAAAGTTCTGTGGGAACAGTTGGAGGTTTCCTGTGTTTGTAATGTAGGAATTCATGCTCTGATTATATCATTATATCTTATCCATCCTACCAAGAAGATACAAAGAAAGCCACGAGAGCAGTTTTGCTAAATAAGCAGCTGAAACAGCAGTAGCTGTTGAGCCTAATGCCTTTTCTTTATATGTCTCGTTGTGAATTATGTAATGAGACTGACCTGAGGGCTCCGAACAGAACAGTCTATTTTACACCGGCGAGAAGTGAAAAATCTGTACTGAATTGTATCCCTACTATTCAGAGAGCCCAAAAGCTGGGATACAAGCATCACATTAAAACCCTGGGTTTCAAGGGCTTCCATTTGAATGGACTAACCCTTAAGGACCCTTTGAAGATCTGCCTTTGGAAGCACACTTGGGGCGCTGTGCTGGGGGCCCCGTTGGTTTCCCTCACTAACTGGTGAGCGGGGGAGCAGCCTTGGGCCCCAGCTCCAGCTGCTGGGCGAAGGGCCCCGGCCGGCCGGCAGTCATTGCTGGCTGGCTTGTGTTTGCACATCTGCGGTGGCCTTCCCAATTGTGTTCCAGGCCAGCGTCGGGCAGCCCCTCCTCTATTTTCACTGTCACACCATTCGAAGAGATGAGATTATGGCACAAATCATCGCTGATGCGTTCCCAGCCGCGGAGGTGGGCCAGATAGGGCGGAGACCATTCCAGAGCCGCGTGGCCCGGCAGCCCTCACAGCGTGGCCACGGGGGATCCCCTCCTAATAGGCTTTTGTTCGCCCAATTCAGAGGCTGCTGTGTTCTCCGCGTTTGGGTAATTAAAGTTGGGTCTCAGAAGCCACATGTGGTCGCTCGTAATTACGTCGTCGAGTCTAAGAGGGCCCAGAGGTGACCGAGGCCTGGGCCCGCGTGGATGACAGGGGTGGGGGCAGCTGCGAGGGGGAGGCCGCCAGCCTCATCATCTGGGGACCAGAGATGCTTTCCCTGCAAAGCATCAGATGCTTTATTTATTCTAAACCAGAAACGAGCAATTAGAGCCCTTCCTGGCCCAATCCCTCACACTCCAGAGGGGCTTTTCCATTTCTATTGCCTCCAACAGAGAATGGTAGCTAATCTGAGCAATGGGGAAAATATAAATGGCTTATTTAAACACCATAATGGTTCAATTTTTTAACCATTTGCGTGTTGAGTGATTTGCATAAATGCAGGAAAAGGCCCATGTTGGAATTTGGCCTGGACCCTATCCTGGTCCCCAGTGGAGAGAAGTTGTCGAAGTTTGGCCTCGTTTAAGCCCCTGAATTTTTAAGAATTGTGAACTTTGGGAAACTTAGGTTTGTTATTTTAAGAATACAATATTTGAAAAGAAAACAAACTCAAAGATTCTATCCCACTGGACCATATCTCCCAGTCAGACCATATTTCCCAAGCAAAGTAGTTCTTTCCCCCTGCAGGATCTTCTGGAAAAGCCAATCTCCTGAGCAGATGTAGACAGGTGCTCTGGAAAGGGGGGGCCTTCTCAGCATTCTGAGACCGGGTCCCAGATTTTCTAAAGATTCACGTTTAGGAAGAGAGCTCTTTTGCCATCCTGTTTAAAATAGAAACGTTCGTATGGGACATCTTTTATCTTAAATCATCAGAATGTTTAGAAGATTCTTGGAATCCACTTCTAAAGAGCTTTGAAATTCTGAGCCTTCAAAGTGGGATTCTGCTTTATTCTAACACGAGACATCTTTTCCTCCAAGGTTTGCCACGTGGAGAGTAAACCCCATCTGCAGTCTCTTCATTCTTTTAAACACTGTTGTCTCTTTTGAAGCACAGCAAATTTATTCTTCACCCAATGTGGGAACAACAATTGATATTCAAAAGGCTGCCCTTTCCCAAGGCTTTCCCGTCATGAAAATGAAACATATTCCGTACAGAGCGCCATATGGTGTTTGTGAAGAGTGGACGTGCAGATGCTTCCTAATTAAAGCATTAAAGTTTGTCATGAAAAATGGGCAGCCGCAGATGATTCTGGCTGTTGTG